>SNQJ01S0032967.1:21787-39894 GCA_010110895.2 Picea sitchensis
AGTGCTTCAGTCTAACCTTCAATTAGACACAGACAAGACACCCATAAAATGCTATAAAATCGAGAAGGATTTGGAAAACCCTGATGATCTAGAAGAACTAAGAAATTTATCCATTAAGGAAATAAAAGAAAGTAGAGAAATACAGAACATGCTACCCGATCTGACTAATAGTTCTTATAACCATCCATTGAAGTTGTGAAAATTCAACATAGGAACTACCGAGCAACCCAAGATAGCTGTAGTAGGAGATTACTAGGATGAGAAAACTAGCCAGGAAATACATAGCCTATTGTGGGAGTATGAGGACTTATTTCCAAAGACATTCTCAGAGCTAAAAGGGATAAAATTCACTAAGGGAGAGATGAAAATTGAACTAAAACCAAGATCAAAACTTGTAAGGCATAGAGCATATCGTCTTAGCCCAAGGGTGAAATAGAAGGTTAAGAGGAAAATAGACAAGATGTTTGAGGCCGGACTTATTTATCCAGTTGAAGAAGCAGAGTGGGTTAGCCCCATAGTCATCCAAAGAAAGAAAGGTATAGAGGACATTAGAGTCTATGTAGACTACAAAAGCATTAATTCTTCCTATGTGCATGAACATTTTACCACACCTTTTACTGATGAGGTGATAGAATAGGTTGCGGGGAAAGAGTCTTACTCATTTACGGATGGATTTTCGGGGTATCACCAAGTGATAATTACTGAAGAAGAAAAAAATAATACCACATTCATAACAGAATGGGGGTCATTTACATATAATGTGATTCCCTTCGGTCTAAAGAATGCCCCTACAGTTTTTTCTCGGATTGTAATAGCAGCCTTCCAAGAACTTATTCACAAATTTATAGAAGTTTATATGGATGACTGATGGTGTACAATCTGCTGAAAGAACATGTAGCACTACTACGATTGATGTTTGATCGGTGTAGGGAACCACATATATCCTTAAACCTCAGAAAGTGTATCTTTTGTGTGCCACATGGCAATCTGTTAGGCCACATAGTATGCCGAGAAGGAGTGTTGGTAGACCCATCCAAAGTTGTGGTCATTTTGAATATGCCACCTCCTACGAGCACTAAACAATTGCACTCAATGCTGGGTCACATAGGGTATTATCACAAGTTCAACAGAAGGTATGCGAATATTACTGCACCCCTGGAAAATATACTAAAGAAGTCTGAATTGTTCCAATTGACACTAGAGTGTGATCGAGCATTTGACATCCTTAAGGAAAAGCTCAACACATCACCTATTTTGATATTTCCAAATTGGGAAAATGAAATTCATGTGCACGTGGATGCATCAGGTATTTCCCTAGGATCCATCTTAGCACAACCAGGAGATGGAAATATGGATCACCCCATCTATTTGTCTAGTAGGAAGCTATCGAAAGATGAACGCAACTATAAAACCACAGAAAGGGAGGGTTTGGCTATGATTTATTCTCTACATAAGTTTATACATTACTTGTTAGGCTCTCATTTTAAATTCTTTATTGATCATTCCACGTTAAAATATCTAGTTAACAAGCTTGTCTTGGAAGGAAGAATTTATCGATGGTTTTTACTGTTTAAATAATTTTCATTTGAGGTGATCATCAAACCTGGAAGATGCAATGTGGGTCCTGATCACTTGTCCATATTTGAGTCAGGGGAGAGTGGCAGAGCAATCAATGATTCGCTCCCATATGCAGATCTATTTCGAGTTGAGGCCGTACCATAATACCGGGAAGACATAATAGTTTTCCTGAGGACAGGGCCCTGCCCAGAAATGTACTCCGCAACAAAAAAATGCTATATGGTGGTTCGATCAACGAACTACCAATTTATCACAAGGAAATTGTATAAGTTGGGCCTAGACAGTATCCTCAGGAGGTGTGTTTTGGATCATAAAAGACAATACATCACGTGGGAGTGCAACAATGGAGTTGTGGGAGGCCATGTCAGAGGAAAGGCCACTACAAAGAAAGTCCTCCAAGATAGATTATGGTGGGCCATGCTCTTCAAATATGCGAAGGAATATGATAGACCTTGCGACGTCTGTTAGGGAGTAGGTAAGCCATCATTTCGAGACAAATTGCTTCTTCATCTAGTTCGATCTCTACAAGCATTTGAGAAGTGGGTGATTGATTTTATTGGACCGATCAACCCCAAAACTAAGCACTCAAAGGCTAGGTATATTATCACTGCAACCAATTACCTAGCACGATGGGATGAGGCAACAATTGTTCAGGATTGTTCGACTGATACCACTACTAGGTTTATCTTTGAAAAAATTATCACTTGGTTTGGATGTCCTAGGAGTCTGACTAGTGATCAAGGTGGTCATTTTATCAATAGTACAATAGAAAATATTATGACATAGTTCCTAATCCAACATCATAAAAGAAGCCCCTACCATCCACAATCCAATGGAATAGTGGAGGCGTTTAACAAGATTCTGGAAAGAGGTTTGACGAATGTATGTTTCGCAAACAGGGGATATTGGGATGATAGAGTCCCAACAATTTTGTGGGATTAGCTAACTACCACGAAGAAACTTCACAAGTATACTCCATTTCATCTAGTCTATGGGAAAGAAGTTTTGGTACCTGCAAAATTCATTAACCCTAGTATTTACATTGTACAAGTTACACATATGTTAGAGGATGAATTAGTTGTGCAGAGGTTTACGGAGTTGCAGGAACTTGATGAGACCAGGTTTTTAGTAGAATTTCATCAGACAGTTGAGAAAGCCAGGAAAAAGGCCTGGCATGAAAGGCATATTAAGGAAAAAACATTTCCACAAGAAGATAAGGTCCTACTTTATGAAAATCAATACCAGAAACATCCAGGAAATTTGTGCATGCATTGGTTGGGCCTATTTATAGTTGAAGAGATATGACACTCTAGCGCAGTCAGACTAGTGAAACTGGATGGTATACTTCATCTAGGATGGGTGAATGGTGCTCGCCTGAACCCTATATTTCTCAGGAATTAGCTAAAGGAATGTTTCTCTAGTCCAAAGAAGCATGTATAGTAGTTAGATTTGAATTTTTGCAATTTATTTAATTTAGTTAATAAACATCGGAGTGTGAATTTAATGCACCCAACATATATTCTGGTTCAGTATAAGTGCTGCTTTTGCACAAAAATGTTTACTTAGCCGCACATGATCGAAAGAGCCACTGTTAAATTCAATGGAGTCATTTAATATGATGGGGACCCCCATTGTGGTTGGAGGGAGGGTGGATCTGAGCTCGATCATAGCCCATGTGCCACACGTATCCAGCCCCGTCATACAATTTATGACAGCCATCATAATCTGTCAACTTTCTGTTAAGCCATAAATGCATGATACACGCAGATGCCAATGATATCCCTATCATGCTTCTCAACCATTAAAAGTATAAATCACCTCAGCGCAACTGCGTCCCTTTCAGTCCGTTCATTAAATGCCAAGATCAATTGCTAGATCCTACTATGTAACCCGTCTCGTCAGACACCTAAGATTAAAACCATGTTTATGTCCTAATCATGATTATTTTTATGAGTTCTTAAAGAAATTATCAATTTATCTAGTTATAGGACTCCATAAATCCTTGAGCAACATCACCATTTTCTGTTAGCTATATTTTGAATTTCCTGCAATTGCACATACCCTTCAACCTTTCATTTTCCTATTTCAAAGCCGACCCAAATACACCCAAAAAATCAACATTTTAGAGCTACCATGCCGAGAGAAACATGATTCTAGATTTCATCTATTAAAGAATAAATCCTAGATGAACCGTATGATCACCATAGCAATATCTTCGGGGATGTCAAAGGGAAGACATAGAAAGTAAATCTCTTGGACTTCGATTTGGTGGACCAAGTGTTATTCCCATAGATGAACATCGATGTGTTCTGGGACTTGGCTACAGATTCCATCAAAGGCATACATTTTTCCCCCAAGCCTGAATTTATCAACCTATTCAACTCTACAATCATGAACCTCAGGGAATTACCGGTCTTCGGGACCACTGGCGAGGTTGCAGATTGTACGAAGTTCCTAATTAGACGAGTACATGACAGAAGTCTATGGATCAACCAGAGGTATCCAATTCATGTGGATGATATCCAACAACTCACCAACTTAGCTCTCAAGGGTGAGGATGTCACCAAATAATTCCAAGGGTAGAGCAAGCATGGGAAAAATAAAGGCAAGGTTAGCCTCTATGAGAAGTTCCACACACAGAGAGGTGGCCAAACATCAAAGATTGAACCAATTATTCCAGAAACGGTTTAGATGACCTACTACATAATCACGAGCAAGGTCATGTGGTCCTATTACAAATTTGAATGCACCCTCAATGCACTCTCTGTAGCTGATTTTTACACAAATGAGGTTGTATTCAACTGGTGAAACTATCTGTTAGAAGAACTCCTGGTAGTGTGTGAGGAAGCTCAGGAGAAAGGACAAACATTCATGTATGGGTACCTGTTAATTGCATTCGCCATGTGGAAATGGAATCCACCCATGGGGAGATAGTTGGCATTGGCAGACAAAGGTTGCCTTGCCAAAATATTTGAACCTTGGCACTCAAGGGTGGACCAAGAGAACCAAGAATTCAACAATGCCTCTTTCTCAAAGTGGTACAACTTACTGATTGACGCAACTCATAAATGGAGTATACCACAAGAGTTGTTGAACCTGAACACCTGAAACATTTCTTTTGGCTTGAAATACCACAACACTCTCGTATGGCCAAGGCATATGAAGCCAGAAGACTTTTGCTCAATGTTTCTCCCATTCTACTTGGATGAGGAAAACTTTGACAAAGAAGTCATGTCGTGGACTGGAGTTAAGCGTAATCCACACAAGTCTGGAATCCACTATCTTTTACCTGCAGAGCTTCGGAAGATAAAGGAGCATGAAGACGGAGTAGGGCCAAGCTTTAGCCCAACAAAGATGAAGAAAAATGTCCTGATGCAGACATAGTCGGAGGAAGAAGAGGATACCCAACCTATGGAATGTAAGAAGAGAACATTGCCAATGTTCCCGCAACTTCCGGACCAAGCTATGCTATCAAGTAAAGATGACAATGAAATTCTTGGTGCTTATTTCATAGGAGATCCACTAGATAAGAAACCTAGGATAGGGCTCTCCCTAGTGAAGATTTTGAATCCTCATCCAATTTCCTTGACCATACCTCACACTCAAGCAACCACTGGAGTGGCCTAAATAGTGATTGATATCCAAGATGACCCCGAACAAGATACCACTGCATCCACCACCATAATCACTGAACAACCCCCATAACCCCCACAACCCCCATCGCCACCGCAAGAAATGACCACCCAACCCCAAGCCACTTCACTCGATCCCATGTAGTTGGACCCCCCCTGGCCTACCAGAGCATGTACCAGAACTCATTGGTCCGAACCCTGAAATCTCAAGTCAGTCAGTCGTTCCATTTGTACCTATATAGAACACTCCCTCTTCCATGAAGAGCCAAATTATTCCACTATCGCAAGCCCCAAGCACTCAACGCCCTCTCTCAAAAGTCAGTGTTGAGAATTCCATCCACAGAAGTAGAACCACAAAAACCAGGTTACAGAAAGAGGAAGAAGCACAAGAGGTTCATAAGGAATCTGAAATGACATCGGGGCATAGTGCAACTTCTTTACAAGAGAAACTGGAACCAATATTCTAGAACCCATAGCTATGTATAGAACTACTGCAGCTCTGCCTGGCCAAGACAAAATCTTTTCTTCAATTCCCAGTAGAATTGAAGGCTCGACTTGCACACCAATTTCAAAGTCCATCCCCAGGAGAATAAGAGGTGGAAACACCTTGTGCACAATTGATGGCCAATGGATTACCACTGCAAGTTCGAGTACCTATGGATGCCACCCCTTCATCCAACGATCTTGCACAACTTCCAACAACCCACCTGGTAGGAATAATCATAGCCTTAACTGAACAACTGGAGCAGAGGATTCAGCAGGATGAAAGAGATGCAGAGTTTTGCAAGCAGCAAGCATTCCTCGCGCAAGAAAACTGGACGCAGGAGGAGTACACAAAGATTCAAGTAGAGAAAAAAGTGGAAAAGGTCTAGGAAAATCTTGTAAAAACCTGGACAATGATCTGAAGGAAAGCACCAAAATTGCCTAAATCTAGTGCAGTAGGAGAGTCTGCGCAACAGATCGAGCTAATCTAGGTAGCATGGTTGGAGCTGGCCAATCACACAAAGAATATTGAAGCACATTTTTGGTTAAGTTAGTGTGAAGGAGAACATCAACCTCAGAAGCTTCAAGAGAAAATGGAGAGAGTCATGCTTGAAGGGAATAATGCAAGAACAACCTTGCATAAACATACAATAGAATGCACACATATCTTTCGAGAAGATAGCGACTCAATGGGTATTATTTCAAGGCACAACCAAAATCTATAGGACTTACGTGCGAAGATCCATTCGCTCAAAAAATAAGTTACCATCACCCTGGATCCGCTGCAACAACAAGAACAATTCGATAAGATTTAGCAAGCAAACAATGAGCTAAATGCCTTATTCAAAGTACAATTAGTGGCTAAGAAAGAGCTACGGGATTTTCGACCTATCATTTAGACAACCTATCTACAGATGCATCAGGTAGATGCTACAACCGACTCAGAGTGGAACTCTCTGGTCGCGTCCAAGCCTAAGGAATGAATTACAGACGTGACTCAACAGTTCTTGGTTGAAGCTTCACTCCTTACCAGAAAGTGGCAGGAAAAAGTCACCAATTTCCAAGTAGTAAGGAAGAGAGCCCTATAATTTCTCCCGGAGTTGGGCCCTTCGTTTGAAGAAGTGGAAAAGGAAAGAACTCAAGAAAAAATTGGAAGAAAAGAAGAGACAAAAGACAAAGGAAAGCAACATGCTAATCCATAGACCACGGAAGAACTAAGGATTTGACTCGAGGACGAGTCAAGGATTGTGGTCGGAGCATGTTGGGCCCTTTTTTTTGTTGATATAAGTTGCACAAGGAATGCTACAGTCCCAATTTTGGTAAACAAAAGTTGCAAAAGTCACAGAGGAGCTGGACAATGAAATGAATAAAGAAACAAAAAACAGTTGGAAGGACAACACAACACCAACCTAAAGAAATAAGTTACAAAAAGAACAAGAAAAGAAAGAATTCGAAGTCTCGAACCTGAAGATCCTAATTGGATTATATATATAGGATGAATATGATTGTAAAGGGTTCAGATGGTTGTTTGAGTTGGTTCGAGTTCTATGTTGTTATTGTCCATTTTGGGTAAATATTAGATAGAGTTCTAGAGTCTAGGTTCGGAACCAGACTAAGGATGTAACAAAGTCTTGTCCTATTGTAATGTTGAAAGATCAAGGGTCTGAGATAACCTTATCTCTCACTACTATAGATTTTTGTTGTTAGCTTTGGCATGACTGAGCTGTGTCTATAACTTAGTCGAATCATGTAAATGAGAAGAACCATATCATGCTAATACAAAGAGAGACCCAAATTTTGAAATTATTGTGTCTTCTTAGCTTCAGATTATCTTGAATGTTTCTCTGTATTATCTTTATGTCAGATATACTTAATTGGATATAGATTCTTTTTGAATGAAACACAACTATGTTTTCTTTAATCTGGGTTAGGAATGTTCAAAGAGTTCCAGGTTTAATCTATATTGCATAGGACTAACAACGATTCTGAGATCATATGGATTTTTCTAAGTATTCTTCTTACCCTTCCCTATCTTTCTCGTCTTGGTTGCGCTTCGGGTGAGACTTCTTCCCTTCAAGGAAGATAAAAATGCCAACACTCTAGACTACTTTGGTACCTTTTGTTGGTAACCTGAGAAGGACCCTAGTCTGATCAATTCCACGCCAACATGTACACGAAGGTTATAAAATAATAACTCTTATATAACCAAACAAATTTCAAAAAGAAATAAGAAGGAAGTTAATCAGATTTATCTGAACAAACAAAGGAATCAAAAAATTAAATTTTACTGATCTTAGTACTAGAAAGAAGTTTGAGGCAAAAGAAAATGAAACAAACCAAGTAAACAATGAAAACCCCAAAGACAGGCCCACTAGGGAGAATCCCCAATATGGTCACCAGTTGTGTTTGTGGGGAAGGTCCCTTACAGCTGTGGGAAAACTGAAACAAATCAATAATTGTAAAAAGATAAACAAATTCCAATAACATTTAACAACAAATATTCTATAACTAATTTAATAGAAATAACTAACTTTCACAAGAGGGAGAGAGATTAACTTACTTGTGGTCATGCATTCGGTGTAGTTCCAAAAATGAATTCTTCTTGCTCCTTTCCAATTGCTTCTTCTAAAACCTGAAAAACTTACACATACAAATCTACAAGAAAAAGTAGTCATGTCAATAACTAACTTGTTAGCTTGATCAAATATAATATAAATTCATTTCAATTAGTGTTCTAAATGATAAGTATTCAACAACTATGAATTAATCATTATTAACACAAAATGTCAAAGGAATGAGAATCTTATTATTTAAATCAATAGTTTGAAGGTTAATATTTCACCTACAGTGCCGTGGCACTGCTTCGTCGAAAGGACACTGGATCCCTCCACTTTAGCTTTTGCACATAAAGTAGATCTCAACCTCTAATACACCAACATACATTAGGAGATACTAAGAGGGCTCCTAGTTAGATAAATTAGTATTTACGGATAGCTGGAAACAAGGGCTTTTAGGTTTGAGAACCAACAACAATAGGGACCTTTAGGGGATTGCAGACATGGTTGGTCCAACCAACATTGGTTTTCTTACTTAGGAATTTATTCATTCATTTTCCATTCTTCATTACCTTTCTCCTTGGATTTATTCTCTATTTAAGTCATCTATGTTCAGTTAGAGACAATTGGATATAGGTAAACGAAGTTAGGTAACTAGCCAAACCTATAACTCAACTTGAAATTACGCATTTTTTTTTTTTTTATCATTTATTAACATCTATGTGACTTTCCTTTGGGCATCCCATGTATACGCATGCTGCATAACTACCACGGTACATACAAGTTCCCAATTTTTTTTTTTGAAGATCTAAAGGAGGTATGGGGAAAAGGTGTCTGGAAGCAGGATAGGGACCAAGCCAATAAAGTCATCAATTCTTCAATGGTGGAAATTTATGCTATAACATTCATTTTTAGTTTTCCCTTGGTAACATATAGAATATTTTGTTGTCCACGTAAGTACCTGAATACTCTTTTGACAATAGTTTAGTGCTCTTTCTCAGGTGTTGACATGTACCTGCTAAACACTCCCACAACATGGGAAATGTTTGGTTTAGTGCTGACCATTTAATACATAAGAATACCAACAACACTAACATAAATATCACATTCCATGTCCTCTATCTCTTTTGGTGTCTTTGGACACTATTCAACAATCAATTTCCCCCCTACAAGAATTGGCACTTTGACTGATTTGCAATCTTGCATGTTGAAACACTTCAAGATTGTTTCAATTTACTTCCTCTAGTTCAACTAGATATTTCTAACTACCTGATATCTTTTGATCTCCATTCCCAGAATGAAGTTTGCTGCATCGAGATCCTTCATTTCGAACTTGAAGGATAACTATGAAATCACCTCCTTTATTGCGCCCATGTTTTTTTTACCAACAACATGTCGTTGACACACAAAGCTACATATATGAAACAACTACCTTCTTCCTTGTTATATACATAGTGATCATCCTTGCTTCTTACAAATCTAAAACTAAGAATGTAGGTATCAAACTTCTGGTACCACTTCCTTGGTGATTTATTTATACTATAAAGGGATATTTTTAATTTTCACACTAGATCCTTCTTGCCCTTTACTCCAAATCCTTTAGACTGTTTCATGTAGATTTATTATTCTAGGTCCCCATGTAGGAATGTTGTCTTCACATCCATTTTATCTATCTCGAGGTCAAATGATACAACTAGATACATTAGTACTCTAATGGAAGTAATTTTGAAACATGGGAAAAAATCTCACCAAAGTCGATTCCTTTGACTTGGGAATATCCTTTTTCTACCATTTGAGCTTTAAATTTATTGACTTGACCTTATACATTCAAATTTTTCTTGAGCACCCACTTGCTACTGACAAGTTTTCTTCCATTAGGTAATTCAACTAGATCCCATGTCTCATTTTTATGCAAGTATTCCATTTCTTCGACCATGGAATCCTTCCAGAGTTTTCTCTTTGTTGAGTCAACTTCGTCCTTGACTAATTGGGGCTCCTCATCAGTGGAAGTTAACACAAATTAAAAATGGAAATTGGGTGGAATATACCTTTCAACTAGTTTTATTACTTTTTCAGATCTCCTTACAACCATATTCAGATGTTCCACCTCTTCATCTAATTCAATTTACATATCTGAATCATCTTCTTTGTTCTTCAGTTCAAACACCAACTTCTCTATTTCTTTATCCATTTGAAATTTGTCAGACTCAAAAGTTCCTCCTCCTTCCCTGAAGACCACATCTTGACTATAAAAAATATTTCTCAGTATCGAATCCCATAACTTGTATCCTTTCATTCCATCCTTGTAACTAATGAAAATACATTCGACTGCCTTGTTCTCCAAATTTCTCCTCTTTTCCTTGGGAACATGTACAAATGCATCACAACCAAATAATTTTGAATGGAAAGAAAAGGATTCTTACCAAACCATACCTCATATGAAGTCAAGTCAACTAGATCTGGTGAAGGAAACATATTTAACAAATATTTTGTAGTGTCGACTTCCTTTGCCCAAAATTCTTATGTGAGCCCTGCACTATTGAGAATGCTCCCCTCTTTTTCCATCAATGTCCCGTTCATTCTCTAAATGAATCCATTTTGTTGTGTGGTATATGGTGTGGTATTTTGGTGTGTTATTCCACATTGCTTGCATAAGTGCTCAAAATCCTTCATATAGAACTCACCTCCATTGTCAGTTCTCAACACCTTAATCTTCTTATCTGTATAGTTTTCCACAAGAGATTTGAACTCTTTGAAATTACTGAAAACCTCATATTTCTTCCTTAGGAAATATACCCATGTATTCCCAGAGAAATCATCTATGAAGGAATCATAATATAGGGATCCATCTAGTAAAGGAACCATTATAGGCACAAACACGTCACTATGTATCAATTCTGGAATCCCTTTTTCCCTTGTAGCTCCATATGGGAACCTTACACGGATTTGTTTTCCATATATGCAATGTTCAAAAAAATTGACTTCTAAATTGCACTTAGGAAAACCTTCGACCATACCTTTGGTGTACATAATGCGAAGTTATTTTTCCCAAATGTGTTCCATCCTTTGGTGCCATAGCATGGTCAAGTTGACCCAATGAGAAACAATCGAGTTAGTTGTAGTTGAGTTAGTTTCATTCGATTTGAGAGTTGAGTTGAGTCGATTAATAGTTCAGTCAACCTCAGGAACAATAGTGTTTTCGCATCTAGTCAAGTCGACTTTTCCTAATGACATATACATGGTTCCAATCCAAAATCCTTTCATCAATGCCATTGCACCCCTAGACATATGTTGACAGGTCCAAATGGAATATCAAGAAGGAAAGGGAGAAATCCTGATGGAAGGTCCCAATTAGACATACTCTCATTTGGTGTATCATTTCCAACGAGTATGTGGGCCTCATTGCCGCTCAAAATTAAAATAAGAAAAAGGGAAAGATAATGAACTTTCCCCCAAAGATTCCTAATTAATCCTAAGTCTAATCTTACTAAAAGTAAAGTAATCTAAGCTAACTAATTCTAACCTATCTCAGGATCAAAGCTAACTGAATGAGTACAATGAGAAATAATATCATTAGAACCAGAAATAATTCATGTATTCTAATGACAAGTGATAACAATAATGCTACAGATACATGTACAATTAGTTATACAATGCATTCATAACATTATTTATGTGCTCACAAGGAAACATGTGACAACTTGACCATATGGATCAAAGTGAGTAAATAGTTCATAAAACAAAATTCTATGCTACTCAGGAAGAAGACAAATGCACAAAGAATAGTCTCATGTACATCTACCAAAATCACAGATTTTTGGAATGCCTCTTTCTTTTTATTTACTCAGAAGTAATAGTACCATCTTTTGTTCACAAAGGAAAAAGTACCTTTTACATTCAGTGAGATCTCTTTTATAAAACATGGGAGACTCTTAAGCTCTCTTGGTTGTTTGTTTAGTTTTCCCCTAATTTATTTTACATTTTCGAAATTGAATATGTAATAGTTAAAATGGAAGATGGAGAGTCTCCTGGTTGGTTATTTTCTCCCTTAGCAAGTTCACAAATTATATTCAGTAAAAATATTATTGATTTTTCATGTTGGTGTTATCTTTTGAATTCCTCGAGTCATTCTGGGAATTTCTAGATTTGTTTGCTAATTATGAGCATTCTGGCTTCTTTTCCTCCACCTCAACTTTCAATGGTTCTCATCTTGGGCTTGATATTTTTGCATGTATCCCCGGATATAACTATTTGAATTCTGCTTAGCCATTTCCCCCAAATACATGGTATGCTATTTTCTATGTTTTATGACATCTTCTGTCACCTGTCTAGCCTAGAAACCTCCACCACTGCATTCCTATGTCCTATACCTTTCCAATGAGGTATCGTGGGCTCATTCCAACACATGTATCCCAATTTATGCTTGTTTAAAAAACATTTCTTACCAGTCGTCGATCATGCCTGTGGGTGAATTTAGGTTGTTGATCTTTAACCTTCAAACAAAAATCCCACATGCATAAGAGAGTTCAACACTTAGTGATTTAAATGGTTTTATCCCCTATTGATATTTTGAATATGAGCTTGGGAGGGCATAGGACCTGTGGCTTGTAATAAAATTTTATCCAATCTCCCTCCTAAAAACTAGGAAAATAATAAAAATTAAAAATAAAATTAACCTACGTTAAAAAATATAATTAACACAATTATCCCTAAACCTATGTGGAAATTAAAATTAATAATGAAATTAAATTAATCTAATTATCTCCTACTAACCTGAAAAATAAATTACTAAAATTAACACTAATACAATACTAAAATATTCCCCTCAATTCCCGTAAAACTAGCAAATAATAAAATCGAAAAATGAAAAAATAAAAAATAATAAAAATGAAAATAAAAAAGATAAATGAAAAATAAAAATAACAATTACCCCCCACATGAAATATAACCTAAATTCCAAACATTAAGCATTAAAAGCGTGGGTTAAATAACCCTTTCGGAGTCGGATGGTCGGAGTGGTAAAATTCACGTGAGCCAACTCACTTTGATGAGCTATCACTCCGATAGGATATCAGAGTGAGTCTAGTCTGATGAAGTATAAAATATTAAAATATTAAAATAATCCAAGTTTGTGGTTGCACCTTTCCCCCAAAATATATTAAATTAATGCCCAAAATAATATTTAAATATTGAGGACATGTTTTTCCTAAAACATAATAAAATAATGGTAATTTGGATGTCTCCCATGGCACAAAAATATAATATTAAAATAATAGTAGTATGATGGATCACCATCAGAATCTGATGGTCGAAGGTCAAAGGTAAAGAAAGGATTGTTGGGTGAGCTCTGATGAGTTCACTCCGATGGACTCTTAGAGTTTGATGGTCAGAGTGTGGAGTTAAGGGGTGAGCTCACCACTCCGCATGTAGAACATATCGATGCATATGGAAAATGATTTTTCTAAAGTTTAACATGGTACAAGCCTTTGAGATGGTAAGGTTTTGACTTGTGAATGTGAGTAAGTCTCAGTAAATGCATGAGTGAAAACCCAACGAGCTAGGTTTTAGGTTATCTTCCCCATGGATTTATTTGTTAATAAGAAAATCATATAACTCATAAAAGTATTCCGGAGGAAAGGTAGGAAGGATTCCATGAAAATAGGAAGGCCTTCCTAAAAATAAGGAGTTGTGTCTTAATCGTTGATTTCTGATGGGAATTATTATAAATAACATGTGAGGGCCAATGGGGATGGACATGAGATGTTACATTAGATTTTGGTGGCTTAGAAAAATTAAAAATCAAAGGGTTAAATTCAAACTAAATAAAAAGGGGAAAAATAGAATGGGTATGTACAAGTTAGGGTTTAGGGGAAAAAACTAAAACTAAAACTAAAACTAAAATGAAAAAAAATAAAAAATAAAAATGATATATACATAAAAATGAAAACTGAATTTGTTTTTCTTTTGAGTTTTACTTTCATGTTACACCATAGGTCTTGGTCAAAACGTATTAGGTAACAAGTGTTTTTCTTATTTAACATAAATGATTTATCCACATAAAAATGTGTATTTACACCATGAAAATAAATATCTAATGTGAATTAGTTTTCCCCTAAGTAAAAGTAAATACCTAAAGTAATTCTAGGGGAAAACAATGGAAAAAAACCACGAGCAATACCATGTGGTTTTGCAAAGCCATGGGAAAAATGAAGATAAATAAAAACATAAATAAATAAAATTAAAATTAACAAAATAAATTAAAATGAAATGAAAAATAGAATAAAAATATATACAAAAATTATGTACAAAAACAAAAGCAAAATAAATACAAACTAGGAAATGAAGACCAAATTACATAAGTCAAGGTTCCATGCTCCTCCTGGTTCAGTCTGTTAGGGTTCTGTTGGTCAGGGTTTCACACCTAGGGGCCAAAATTGGGAATCAGGCGCATAAGGTAGGATTTAAGAAATTGAGCATCATGGAGAGGAGTGGGGTCATATGATGATCAAGGATGTGGTAATTCAGTTGCGATGAAGGGAAAGCAACGAAGGAAGAATATGCCACTTTATGCAATGAAGCAACATCATAAGTAGCCCGAGTGGAAAAAGGAGATCGACGCCAACCCAATGTACAAAACATGTCAATATAATCAAGATGTGCATCTCCCGAGGAGCGGGAATACAACCAGGTCAAGGAAAAGGTCCTTATGCCAGAATGCTATGCATGAAACAAATGCAACAGATAATGAATAGGCATCAAGCGACAACATGACAAGGAATTTCAACCAAGAAGTTGAATGGTATTTTTGTCTAGGTTTCGACAAGGGGTAAGATTGAAAAAGGGCTTGGTATAAATCATTCTGAAGAGGATTAGGAACATGCTTGTGGGAAAGGTGGGTCCAACATCCGTGGGGGATTTGGACCTCGATACAACTACATGCCAAGGTAATCCACTTCCCAATAAGGATAATCCTAGGTAAGAATCAAGTTCAAGGTTATGGATAAGGATCAATGGATTCCTCCACATGCATATCAAGGATGGAGTAGTCACATGAATTAAATGTCCCTGCAAACCTACTCTTGNAGATTAGTCAAGAGATTAAAAGGATACTCACCAATGCATCATAAATATTATATTCCCTGCCTTTAATCCAATTTATAAGAGAGTGTTGGGTTTTTTCAGTGATAACATGGTGGCTGTAAATGAGTGTCTTGAGACTACATGTGATCATCTAAAACAAAATATTAATATTCACATATGTAAGTATAAAAGTTTAAGACATTAAGCATAGCATGCTAACAAGAGAATGTAGAATTTGAATTAGTCAATCAACAAATAATCAACCAAAAATTCATTCAAGCCATTCAATAGAAGACCAATGCTTGTAGCCACATATGATCATCAAGCACTTCAGAATTAACAAAAGGTCCAAAGATGACATGTCAATTCCATTATACAAATGTTAATGAAACATCACAGGTAAATAATCATCATGAAGACATTTGAAATCATGAGATCGAAAGGAATAATCAACACCCATCAAAGATAATCATCAATCAATATTAAACCCCCAACTCCCTCAAGGTAGGAAAGGAAATAAAATTAGGCTCAAGCAACAAAGGATCAAGCATTAGGGATGAAATTTTAGTAGGGGGGACCCTTTCCTTTTTCTTGTAAAGGAATTAGTAAAGGGGGGTTGTTGTGGCCTCAACAAATGATGACACACTAGAAGAACCATTTATATCTGAACTCTAGGGCCTTTAATTCAAATCTAAATTTTAAAGATAATCTCAACAAACTTCAGACAATTTTCCAATAATCATGAGTCTTGCAATGATGCCAAATTTCTAAAAGATATAACCCAATATTTCTATTACTTGTAATCTAACACACCTTTTTGAAAGAGCTAATTAGCGAGGAAATTTTTTTAACTAGCTGCACACTTTAGATTAGTTTTGGTTTGACCATAGGTTTTCACTTTTTATAACAAGCACACATATACATAAGTGTGTTCCTTGTCTCTTTTTTCTCGACATTTCTTCACTGCTAATGAGCGTCCATAGCCCCGACAAAGTTACCTCGGTACCATACAAGCATAGCCCCGCTGCCAGCAGGCATCCATAGTTTACTTGTACTTACCACACTATTAATAGTGCTTTCAACTTCCTTTTTTTTTAGAATATGTTCACCCTTTTATATTTATATATAGATATGCATATGCACATAGGGTGTGAAGGAAGCATATGCACATAGGGTGTGAAGGAAGTGGGGTGATACAAGAGTTGGTTTGATTTGCTAAGAAGATTTTATGAATTTTAGTTTAACCCACAGCTCTTCCCAAAAACCATCATAATATTGGCCATCTTATTAATATGAGGTGAATGGATCTCAAAGAAAAATGTAGATAGACACTTTCCTATACTTATGGATTATCATGGTACACTCATGTTGTGGGGAAATAATACCCTATGGACTAACAAGCTAGGACTGAACTTGTACGCAGATCATGACCTTAAAGAAATTACTTTTAACCTATCACCCCAATACTCAAACCCCTTTTTCACATACAAGCATGGAAAATACCTACTAACCGTTTTTATCGATGTTTGGTGAAGATCCTCCATTGCGCTCTATCTGCTTGCTCTCGCTGCTCCTTCCAAAGACAATCCTACAATCAAGACAAAACACTACGCATGCATGCTATTCTTCTACCTAAGGGTTAGAGATAAAGCATAAATAAAATAAAATATATATCACACATGCATTGGGACGAGAAAAGTATTCTTTATTAATCTCAAGATGAATCAACTTACAATGATGATAGAGACTGACCACTGTTCCTCGATCCTGATGCTGGGCTCCTCCTCTTCTTTGTCCTCCAACTACTTTGCTTGAATTCTATTTAGGCTTAAGAAAATGCTAAAGGGTTGGGACAAATGGATTCAGCAATTGGGCAGAGTTTCGTTCCTATCTTTTTCCTCCTCCAAATAGTACCCCTACCCCTTCTTTTATAGGCTAGAAAGAGCTAGGGTTTTGGACGAACTCTCGGCCATGCATGGCTGGGAGTTCTAGTTAACTAACCCAAAGCTTTTTGTCCAGTCAGCAACTTTCCTATTTTTGTGCTTTGTTAGGTAAACACGGGTTGTAGTAGGCCAGACCACCTTCCAACGCGTGCAGTAGTGAGCCTGCCAGCGTTCCAACGAGTGCAGTAGAGGGTTAGGGCACGTGCCACTTGTTTTAAGAGGTTTTTTAAGAGTCTGTTCAACATGGCTTTGGCAATGAAGGGAAATGAGTTGGCCTGATTCCAGGTAAGCATGGATGGTGCAATTTAGGGTTATAACAGATGCCCCCTAATGTGTGAGGTCAGAAGAGCATTTGATGGCCGAAATACATTACCAATTCTTTACCAATCTGTACTGATATGCTGAATGAATGAGCCCAGGAATCAAGAATCAGGAGGTGCCGTCTGCAAAAAAAAATATCAAATGTCTCACCGAGGTGGGAATACCCATGCTTGGGATAAAATAGAACCATGGCTACCAATCAAATACACTGTAGATCCATGTCAAACAACTATGAAGAGTAGCCATGAACAATACACAGCGGAGCTACATCTCGAAATCAAAAAGATATACATAGAAAGTATCCATCTCCCAGAAGATGATTCGGCCTGATGGCTGTACTTCAGAGCTCGAGCAACAACTTCAAAGTCTTCTAAAACTCGTGTAGGAGTGTAATATGAGTGTACGACTGCACTACCCAGAGGTCTTCGATGGCTCGTCGGTTATGGACTTGATAATCTTGATGATCGGACTGAAGGCTTCAGTGATTTCAAACAAAGACTTGATTGGACGTTCAG
>SNQJ01S0032967.1:56189-74207 GCA_010110895.2 Picea sitchensis
ATATATATATAGGAGACAAAGGGTTACAATTATAATGAAAGGGTGCAAAGAAGGGTTTTATCCGACCTACTAGAAATGTAATAATTCAATATATAGGGGGCATAATAAGTGGTTTTATACATATCATGGGGCTCTGTTTAGGGCTTAACATGCTCTTCCCCTTCAATCAAGTGGTTTCCTCAACACTTTTCTAACCAAATATTCTTCTGCATGAAGAACTCATCTTCCCATGTAGCCTCTTCCAATATTAGGTTCTTCCATTTGACGAGGTACTTTGTAATTTCTTGATTTATCAACTTCTTAATTCTCATTTCAAGGATTGTTTCTGGATCTAGTATGATTTTCCCTTATTCATTGAGCTTTGGTAAAATTGTTTGGACTGGGATCTTGTTTCCGATGACCTTGTTTAAGAAAGAAACATGGAATACTGGATGTACACATGAAGATGGAGGCAACTCCAATTTGTAATCCATACTTACAATCCTTTGCAAAACCTTATAGGGGCCATAATGGGTGCTAGTTTATTTTCCTTCTTTTGTTACTTGAGGGACATTTGTTTGTATGGTTGTAGCCTTAGAAATACCCAATCCCCCACCTCAATTTATCTTTCCTTGCGATGTTGATCTACTTGTTGTTTCATCCTATTTTGTGCCATAACCAAGTTGTCCTTCAACAGTTTTAGGACCTCTTGTTGGTCCCCTATGTGGTCCTCCACTGCTTGAACCTTTGTATTCTTTTTCAAGGGTGATGTGATGGATGGAGGATGATATCCATAAAGTCCCAGAATGGGGACATTTTTGATGAAGTATGGAAAGATGTGTTGTACCACCATTCCGCTAAGGGAAACCATTTGACCCATTGTGTTTGTTTATTGTATGCAAAGAAACAAATATATCCTTCTATAAATTTATTCACAATATCAGTTTTCCCATCATATTGAGGGTGGTAAGATGAACTATGATCCAATTGAGTACCAAAACAAGAAAATAATTCAGTCCAAAAAATTCGTGTGAAAATTGGGTCTCTGTCACTTACAATAATCTTGAGGACTCCATGTAGTTTTTGAAATGTTTCCATGAATTTTGTTGCTACTATGCTTGCTTTAAAAGGATGAGAAAGAGAGAAAAAATGGGCATACTTTGTTAGTCGATCCACTACTACCATGATTAAGGTCTTTCCTTTTGATTTTGGTAAACCTATAATAAAATCCATGGAAACTTGTTCCCAATGTTGGCTTGGTATAGATAATGGTTGTAGGAGTCCTGGAGTCTTGATTGTCTATCCCTTATTTTGTTGGTAGACCAGAATTTCCGACACAAAATTTTGAACATCATTTTTAAGACCTTCCCAAAAAAAATCCTTCTTGACCCTGTGGTATGTTTTCAAGAATCCTGAATGTCCCCCTATAGGAGAAGTGTGCAATTCAAGAATGATTTTCTGTTTGAGTTGGGAATTCTAACATAAGTAGAGGTGATCATGATACCATAGAAAATCATTCTTCCATATAAAATTTTCTACTGAACTGGGGTCTTCATGTAGTTTTTGAATGATCTTTCATACCTCTTGATCTTGATTCCACTCTATCCTTGCTTCTTCCACCCAATCCGATTGCGGCATAGAAATAACACATAGTGAACCTTTTGTTTCTTCTTCTTTCCTGGAAAGGGCATCTTCCACAACATTATGTTTTCCTTTTTTGTATATAATTTCAAATTAATAACCCAACATCTTTGTAACCCAATTTTGTTGCTCTTTTGAAGATAATCATTTCTCCAAAAAGTACTTCAAATTGTCATGATTTGTTTTTACCTTGAAGTGTCTTCCTATTAGGTAGGGGTTCCATTTCTAAACTGCATATAGTATGGCCAACATTTCTTTTTCATAAATGGGTTTGACTAAGTTTTTCCTTTTAAGTTGTCTACTTTCAAAGGAAAGGGGCCTTCCTTCCTACATTAAAACTGCACCAATTCCATGGCCTGAGGCATCACACTCCACAATAAATGTTTTTGTGAAGTTAGGTGTGGTCAAGATGGGGGTTGTACACATAGACTCCTTAAGATTTTCAAAAGCTTTGGTTGCTTCTTCTGTCCAATAAAATGCTTCTTTTTTTAATAATGTTGTAAGAGGTTCCTAAGAATCCTCTAAGTTTCTTCAAGGTTTTGGGAATTGTCCATTCCCTTATAGATTTAATTTTGTTAGTTTCCACTTTTACACCTTCATGAGATACAATATGACCCGAATATTCCACTTCTTGAACCCCAAAGGCACACATGGAAGGCTTTGCATAAAGTTGTTTCTCTTCCAATAGTTGTAATACTCTGTGAACATGTTGCACATGCTCTTCCCAAGATTTGTTTTAAATTAGTATGTCATCAAAAAATACTATTTTTTTTTTTCTAAGGAAGGGCTTGAAAATATAAATCATCAAGATTTGAAATGTTGAAGGTGCATTAGTCAGTCCAAATGGAATAACCGAAAATTCATAATGACCTTCATGTTTTCTAAAAGCTGTTTTTGGAATGTCTTCCTGTCTCATTTTGATTTGATGATATCCCGAATGAATATCCAACTTAGTAAATAATTTTTCTCCATGTAATTCATCTAATAATTCATCAATGACAGGGATAGGAAACTTATCTTTGATGGTCATTTTGTTGAGTTGTCTATAATCTGAACACATACACCATGAGCCATCCTTTTTTGTAACCAACGCCACTGGTGAGGAGAAATAACTTTGGCTATGTTGAATGATGCCAGCCTCTAACATTTCCTGGATCGTGCATTCAATCTCACTCTTATGTGCATATGGATACCTATAAGGCCTAATGTTAGGTGGTACACTTCCTGGATGCAAATGAATAGCATGGTCATGGTCTCGAGTAGGTGGAATACCCTTAGGCATTTCACCAAATACCTTAGAATGGTTGTTGATAATTATTTGGAGATCTGATGAAGTCAGGGCTATAAATGTTTGAACATCAAGTGAGCACAATTGTGAAATTACACCCTGGTGTCCTTTTTTGATTAATTTTTCCATGTTATTAGAGCTTATCACTTTAGAGGGTTTCACTTGGATACCTCTAAGCTCAATTTCCTTTCCATTTGAGGAAAATCTCGTAAAACAATTTTGAAAATCAAAGGCCACTATTCCGAGTGATTGAAACCATTGGACCCATAATACACCATCAACACTCCCCATATGGATGGAAATCATGGGGCTATCCAAAAAATACTCCCCCATGTTGAAATTAATACTATGGAATTTCCTTGAACAATTTATGGTACCTCCATTTTCAATCATTACTTGAAACTCTGGTGTAGGATCTACAAAGCAATTGAGATCTTTTGTTAATTTGTAATTGATGAAATTATGGGTGCTACCTGAATCAATCAATACTTCTACCTTTTTCTTTTTGATGTATCCATGTATGTTGAGGGTTTGTGGAGTAACAATGTCGGCCAAAGCATGAAAATATATTGTTGGAGTAGTCTCTTCTAGATTTGGGCCTTGTGATGGTTCCAATTATTTATCTTCTTCCTCTTCATAGTCTATGTAGAATAATTTATTTTCACTGCATTTATGCCCCTTACTGTACTTGTTGTCACAATTGAAACATAGTCCTTTTACTCTTCTTTCATCCATTTTTTGAGGAGTCAACCTTGTTGGTTTAGGTACACTATATTCTTCCTCTTCAAAGTCTATGTAGAATAATTTCTTATTGATGCAAACCCCCACCCACTCCTTGGGGTCTGTGCGACCTCCCGGTCTATGATCATTTAGATTTGGGAGTTGGATCATCTCACAAGCCCCTGCTGAGCCTTTAGAATAATTCACACAGGACTTAAAGTCTTCTACCCGCATGGAAAATCCACTTTTCGGGAGTCCTTAAGCACCAGCAGAGTCTTACGATGGATTGTGGGCCAAAAATGTGGGATATCTCACAACTCACTGGAGAATTCAAGACTTTGGAGCTCCTGGGCTTCAGGAGTTTTAAAAAAACTACAGTCCTCTCCTCCTGAATATAGAAGTGATGGAAAACCAAACAACAATGGAGATCAATAGTCAACAACGCCCCCCTAAATATACAGCGAGGGAAATATTTCAACGTTTCAGGCTTCGACGGTTTTATCCGCTCCAACAATGTATGATCCCAGAGAGTCAAACCGATGAACCAGATCAGACGGTTCTCGTATCTACCCCAGATCAATGGCTCTCATTTACTTCGAAACTCCAGGCTCTGGGGATTTTCGAAGCACCAAACCCCAAATCCCCCAAAGTGCTAGACCGACGAATACTCAAAGGTAATAAATCAACGGATCTCATCTTCCTAGTAACCAATGACCACTATTCACTCTGTAACTCTGGGATTTGGGAGTTTCGACAGTCACAACTCTCAACACCTTTGAATATTGAATCAAAAGAGTCTCAATATGCTTCCCATGTGTCCCTTCTTGACCAACGACCGAGATTAACTCTAGCCTTCGGGTCTTTGGGAGGTTTTCGGACCAAAACAACTTGTGTCTAGTTTCCTCTAAAGTGGCAGATCTCTGAACTCTAAGATATATTGCCACATGTCCTTAATGATGGATGATTGGGATGAATTCTGGCTGTTAAGGATTTTGGGAGTTTTTGTGCCCAAGTTATTTTTCACCTTTTCCCTTTGGAGTACTGGGTCTCCGTATTACCATATCTTCTACCATGCTTCCACTGAGATCAACGACGGAGATTTAATCCATTGATCAAGACTTCAAGAGTCTCATGAACTTCCACCACAACACCCCTTTCCTTCCAGAGTGTCGGTCTTCTAGACTCAAAGATCTGTTGACACGTGTCTTCACTAACGATGACCCAGATGGACTTTGGGCTTTGGGACTTTGGGAATCCTCTCTCCTTTGTGTCAAACACTCTTAAATCACTAAAATCACAAAGCCCAAAGGACTTCAAGGGGTTAAACCCTGCCTTCATTACTGAGATCTGAGGGTTGCAAGAGATCCCAGTTTCTCCTAACTGGCTGTCGACCGTTCGACCTCCCAATGAGGTAATATCTTCCTCCTTAGAGATGTTTGGTCACTAATCCTCCTGAGCTTGACCACGTGAAGTGACTCAAACCTCCGGTGCCCTCTGTGCACTCCTATGAACCCTTCAAAACTTTAGACTTAGAAATTTTTTCTAAGTCCCTTCTGTGCACTTCTTTGAACTCATTCACCTCAAGACTCTAAAGTTTTTTTAGAACCTTTGCACACTCTTTGCGATCTCTAGGTTTGAACTCCTCAACATTTGACTGAGTGTTGACCTGGTGCACACCTTGCACATGTTTCCTTAAAGATCTGTACTCCATGGAGTACCCGTGCAATCCTTTCACTTGCTCCAGTAAAGATTCATGTTATCTCTCCTGAGCTACTAAGTCGAACATGACTCTGCCTTCACACTCCTTGTGGGCACTGTGCACTCCTTGCACTCGAGTCTCAGATGAGAAACAATTGAAACTTATGGAACATTAATGGTGGATTATTTTAACCCATAAATGCACATACACATAAATGAAAACACATAAAACATAAAGCATAAACTTTACCAAATGAACTCAGAGAAAAACAATACCATACATTTTTAAGCAAACCCTCTCTCTTGTTATATTCATTCAGAAAGTATGTACATGAGCTCTTACAATGAGAAGAAATGATAATAACCTCAACAACTTGCTAAAATAACCTTCAACAATCTTCAACAACTCTCTACATTCATAATCAACAACCTCATTTGGGCATAGGATACATATATTTGTACATGGAGAGGCTTCTCGAGCCTTCCCTCCAACCCATCGTAATGCTATCCTATAATAATTAAGACACTCTCCTACTTAGCCTTATTACATTGAATGTGCATTTACACTCAGATATGAGCTGATGCTCAATATTTGTACCATCCTACAACTATTGAAGGACAAATACAATCTCTTGGGTTGTTTACATTAACTCTAGCCCCAAAAACATTAAAAAGGCCTTTAATTACAATGCTTTTCAAAATATTTGGATGATGCACCCTCCTTGGGATCAAAACTGACTTTAATCGAGCATGTTGTATGCTGAGTTGTCCTCCATATATCTTCTTTGAATTCAGATGGCGATTCTCCTGCATCATACTCCTCTGGACAAAAGATTCATGGACTCCTATCCATGAGCTCCTGCACTGTCTTTCCGTGCTTTTGAATATCAGGTTCAGTTACCCAACTAGCATTCTTTGCTGGGTGATCTTTCCACTTCACCAGGTAATCAAAATAATTTTTCCATCTGGTCTTCTTGCCAATCCTTTGGTCTAGAATTTTCTCCATTTGTGTCTTATCTACTACTATGTGCATCTATTTCTCCCACTGGATTTCCTTTTGATCACCCGATTCTCCTATATCATCCATCCTGTAAGGGTACATGTCTAAAACATTAAATATTGGTGATATTCCAACATCTTCTAGCAGTTCAATATCATAAGTGTTCGTAGAAAATGTTCTGAGGATTTTACATGGTCCTATCTTCTTCATCTTTAACTAGTTATATGTTCCCCTTGGAAACCTTTCCTTCCTCAGGTGTGCTAATACCTGATCTCCAATTTCAAACTTAACTTATATTCTTCTCTTGTCCACTTTTCTCTTGTACTTTTGGCCGCTATGTTGTTGCTGTCTTTTGATTTGATCATGCGACTTCTGCATTTCTGCAGCAAAGTCTTCTCCTCCTGCACTTTGGAATTCACCTTGTCCCAAATTTATTAGCTACAAAATTCCTCTTGGATGCATCCCATACACTATCCGAAATGGGATTTTACCATTTCTTATGTTTGGTGAATCATTATAAGCAAACTCTGCATGGGGAAGAATTTGTTCCCACTAATTGTGATATTTAGTGACCAAACTCCTCAACAAATTCCCTAAAATTTGATTTACCACCTCAGTTTGTCCATCCTTATGAGGGTGATAAGATGAACTGAAGGACAATTTTTTCCCCAACTTCTTCCACAAAGTTCTCCAAAAGTGTCCCATGAATTTGGTATCTTTGTCTAAGACTATACTTATGGGAAAGCCATGTAATCTCACAATTTGTTTGAAAAATAAATTTTCTATGTGAGTAGCATCACTGGTTTTCTGGCATGGTATGAAATGTGCCATATGTGAGAACCTGTCAACCACTACAAATATGGAATCACTCCCCTTATGGTTTCTTGGTAATCCCAACACAAAATCCATGCTTATGGAATCCCACGACCTATCTAGAATAGGAAATGGCTGATACAAACCAGTGTTTTGTTGCTTCCTTTTTTCATATTGGCAGATTATGCATATTTCTACAAAATTATTTTCATAGGAAATCATACCCATCCAATGGTATGAAGAACTCAACTGCACATAAGTTTTATCATGTCTTAAATGTCCAACCAAAACTCCACTATGATTTTATTTCAACAGATTATCTCTCATTGAGCATTTCAGGATACACAATTGGCTCCCTTTGAAAAACAGTCCATCCTGTCTCTTCACATAGGATTCTCACATGCCTCATAAGCTTCTTTAAAATCTGGATCTTCTCAATACATCCCCTTGAGGTGTTCAGACCCTAAGGTCTCCACTTGAAATTCTTGCACAATTAGACATCTCCTGCTGAAAGCATCTACAACTTTGTTAGCGCTACCACTAATGTGCTTGATAACAAAAGTAAAATTCTAAATGAATTCTACCCATTTGGCATGTCTTAGATTTATTTTCTCTTTCCTGGTTATGGATTGTGAAGCTTGATTATTAGTATACAAGACTAACTCTTTCGAGATAAGGTAATGCCTCCATTTTTTCAAGGCTTGTATTACAACATAAAACTCCTTGTCATACGTGGAATACTTCTTCTTAGTGTCATTCATATTTTCACTGAAATAAGAAACATGATTATTATCTTAGCTCAATACTGAGCCAATGGCCACTCCACTTGCATCTCATCTTACCTAAAATGTTTTCTTAAAATCTGGCAGAACTAAAATAGGCCATTCTGTTATCTTTTCTTTTAATCCTCTGAATACTTTTTCAGCTTCCTTTGTCCAATTAAAGGATCTATGTCTTTCTTTATGGTTTCTAGTATGGGTGCACAAATGCTACTGAAATTCCTGATGAATTTCCTATAAAAATCTACTAATACATGAAAATTGCTTACCTCAAACACACTTCTTGGAGAAGGCCATTATTTGATTGCCCTCATCTTCTCCGAATCCATCTTCAACTCATTCAAAGAGATCACAAAACCCAAGTATATGAGTTTTGTCTTCATAAAATAATATTTCTTCAGATTTATCAACAACTTCTCCTGCTGCAACCTCCTTGACACCAGTTTCAAGTGTCTTAAATGTTCTCCTTCAGTCTTACTAAAACCAGAATATCATCCAAATACACAATTACAAACTTACCAATGAAATCCTTGAGTACTTCATTCATCAATCTCATGAATGTGATCACGACATTTGTTAATCCAAATGGCATAAAAAGCCACTCATACAATCCTTCATTCATTTTGAATGTTGTCTTGCATTCATCTCCCTCTCCCATTCTTATATGATGATAGCCACTCTTCAGATCTATCTTGGAAAAATAATTTGCTCCACTCAAGTAATCCATTAAATCATCCATTATGGGTAAAGGAAATCTATATCTGATGGTTATCTTGTTGATGGCTCTGGAATCTGTGCACATTCTCCAACCTCCATATTTATTTGGACTCAACACAGTTGGTACTGTGCACGGGCTCAAACTTTCTCTGACCAAACCTTTATCCAACAACTCTTGGACTTGATTCTTGACCTCTTCATTCTCTTGAGGTGTCAACCTGTATGCTACTTTGTTTGGAAAACTTTCTCCTGGAATAAGTTCAATATGATGGATGATACTCCTAATGGGAGGTAAAGAGTGAGGTAACTCATCCACCACGGTGTCAAAAAACGCATTTAACAACTCTTGAATTTCTACAGGAAAATCATCCATGAAAGTGTTTGTAAGGATGACTCTGGGTTTCCTTACAACAACAAACTGCATTTCCTAATATTTCTTGAATTCTTTCAAGAGTTCCTTCCCACTCATGAGAAGTATGCTAGGAATAGCTTCTTCTTTGACTCCTTTCTCTTCTATTGACAACAACATATGTTTACAACCATTTTTCTCAAGGGTATAAGTATTCTTCCTTCCATCATGTATGCTATTTTTGTCATATTTCCATGGTCTTCCCAACAAAAAATGACAAACGTCCATGGGTATAACATCACATAAGAATTCATATCTATAGCCTCCTATTTTAAATTCAACTTTGCATTGTCGACTTACCATTACTTGGTGTCCTTTCTAAAACCATGATACCTTATAAGGATTTGGATGTGCAGTTTTATCCAACTCCATTTTTTCCACCATTTCTGTGCATACTAGATTATCAGTGCTCCCCTATCTATGATCACTTTGCATACCCTATCTCTGGTCTTGGTCTTGTAGGTAAATAAATAAAATATTCCTCTGGACTGGCTCTCTATCCTCTTTATTTGGTTTTATGAGAACCTTCCTCACCATGAGGGACTTCCCTTCTTCCGTTGCTTCTGCTTCTACGTTCCTCTTTTGTTCTTCAGAAATGTGAGCTTCTCCACTTCCATATTTATTCTTCTCAGGACATTCCCAAGACAGATGCCTTGTCTTTCCACGAGCATAATATTTCACTTCTCCTCCTCTTCCTATTCCTTTTCCTAGAGAAAAATATTTTCTTCCACCATACCATCCCCCTCTGGAACTTCCTCCTTTCTCTGTCTGACTGTGATACTTCCTAGCTTCAACTCTGGGTTTCTGTAATTTTTCTCGGACAATTCCTATACCTTTGTTTGGAGTTCTTCCTCTACTTCATTGGCTTTGATTTATGGCCAACTTTTCCTCTGATTTCAGTGCCACCTGATAAGAGTCCTCTACTATTATCATTGTCATCATGCTGATTTCATCTTGAATTTTGTATCTCAAGCCATTGATATACCTAGAAACTTTCTCTTCATCACTCTCCCTATGTCTTGCTCTTATATTGAGCTTATAGAAATCTTCAATGTACTCTTGCATTGACAAACCATTCTGTCTTAGGTTATGCAATTTCCTAAAAAGATTTATCTGATAGTCTTTGGGTACTAATTCAACTTTTATATTAGCTACCATTCTGTCCCAAATTTTGATTTTGGACTTACCTTTGCATCTTTTGTCAGCTTGCAGTTCATCCCACCATAGTGTTCTGTGTCCCTTAAATCTGGTAACAACATGCTTCACTTTCTTCTCCTCATCAATATCTTCATAGTCATTGTACTTGTCTAAATAACTTATCCAGTCAAGTAACTCTTCAACATCTAATTCTCCCTCATACATTGGGACTTCTATTTTTTCTCTGGCTCCCATTTAAAAAACGACTCTCAACATTCGTTCTTATGCAACTTCTTCTCCAGCAACTCCTTCTAATTATAATTCTTCACTTTATACCTCACTGATGTCACGTGCTCTCCTCTACACTATCTCCATGGAATATAATCTTGCACGAAGTCGCCTCATCTCTTCCTCCATTGTTGGATTTTCTACGGGTCTATCCATACATCTCCTTGGTGCCATGGTTCCAAGTTTTTCTTTATAGAGATGAATTCAGGCTCTGATACCACTTGATGCAAACCCCCACCCACTCCTTGGGGTCTACACAACCTCCTGGTCTAGGATTTTTTATATTCGAGAGATGGATCAACTCACATGTGTTGGTTTTGGAGCCTGATTATCTTCTTGATTTAGAGGTCTTTTACTTTTAGCCATGTTTATACCCCATGAAGTATTTACACCCCAGAAGTATGTACACTCTTCCACACGGGGGAGTGCAGACGGGGGGTAGCCCCTTTGCAGGGTCTGGGGGGGCTATCCCCCCAGCTGGGGGGTCTGGGGGCAAGCGGGCCCCCGGTGGTGGTTTAGGGGCGAAGCCCCCGAAGGAAAAATTGCCTTGTAAATGTATATTGTAATTTCATTGTAAATTTGGATCGTTCATTATAAGGTTGCAGATCTAACATTAGAGATTATGTTAGGGTTTTTTTCCCTAGAAGGAAACCCTCTTTTATGAGGGAAATGTATTGCAACTATGGTGGATGGTGAATATTGTATTTTGAAATAGGAGTCTGTGAGAGAAAGAAGAGAAAGTTACAATATGTTTGTTTTAGGTTGTATCCCTTCATATGCTGGATAATAATAAAGGAAGGACCTGGCAATTTCTCTGGTGGACGTAGCCCACACTGGGTGAACCACGTAAATATGTGTCTCTATTGTATTGTGTATCTTCTATGTTTTGTTTCTGTATTTGTTTTATTTTATTGCTCCACGGTCCTTTTTTTCTAACAACAGGCCCCTATTGAGCCATCAAAATAATTCACACGGGCCTTAAAGTCTTCTACCCATGTGGAAAATCCAATTTTCAGGAGTCCCTAAGTACCAACATAGTATTAAGATGGACCGTGGGCCAAAACTATGGGCTATCTCACAAGTCGTTGAAGAATTCAGGACTTTGGAGCTCCCGAGATTCGAGAGTTTTAACAAAACTACACTCTGCTCCTCCCAAATATCGAAGTGACAGAGCATCGAACAACAAAAAAAATCAACGGTCAACAACTCCCACTGAAATCTACATTGGGGGAAATATTTCAGAGTTTCGGGCTTTGACGATTTTATCGTCTCCAACACTGTATGCTTCCGGAGATCCGAACCGACGAACCAGATCAGATGGTTCTCATATCTAGCCCAAATCAACGGATCTCATTTACTTCGCAACTTCAGGCTTTGGGAATTTTTGAAGCACCACACCCCAAATCCCCTGAAGTGTCAGACCAACAAATACTCAAAGGTAATAAATCAATGGATCTCGTCTTCCCAGTAACCAACGACCACTATTCACTCTGGAACTCTGAGCTTAGGAAGTTTTGACAGTCACAACTCTCAACACCTCCAAATGCCAAATCGTCGGATTCTCGATCTGCTTCCCACATTTCCCTCCTCGACCAACGATCAAGATTAACTCTGGCCTTTGGGTCTTCGAGAGGTTTTCGGCCCAAACCAACTTGCGTCCGGTTTCCTCCGGAGTGCTATATCTATGAACTCCTAGATTTGTTGCCATGTGTCCTTAATGATGGACGACTGGGATGAATTCTGGTTGTTTGGGACTTCAGGAGTTTCTGTGCCAAAGTTTATTTTCACATTTTCCCTCTAGAAGTACTGGGTCTCCGGAGTACCAAATATTCTTCCACACGTCCACTGAGATCAATGAAAAAGATTTACTCTGATTTTTGAGACTTTAGGAGTCTCGCAAACTTCCACCACAACACCCCTTTCCTTTCAGAGCACCAGTTTTCTGGACTCAAAGATCCGCTAACACATGTCTTCACTAATGACGAACCAGATGGACTTCAGGCTCCAGGACTTCACGAGTTCACTCTCCTTTGCGTCAAACACTCAAAAATATAAAAACTTGTGAATTCTGAAGGAATTCAATGGGTTAAACCCCACTTTCCTTCCCCAAATATAACGGTTGCAAGAGATCTCAGTTCCTCCCAACTGGATCTCCACTGTTCGACCTCCCAATGAGGTAATCTCTTCCTACTTAGATATGTTTGGTCGCTAATCCTCCTGAGCTTGACCATGTGAGGTGACCCAAACCTTTGGTTCCCTCTGTGCACTCCTTTGAACCCTTCAAAACTTCAGACTTAGAAATTTTTTCTAAGTCCCTTCTACGCACTTCTTTGAATTCATTCACCTAGAGACTTTGAAGGTTTTTGAGAACCTTTCGCACACTCCTTTTGATCTCTAGGTTCAAACTCCTCAACACTTCACTTAGTGTTGACCCAGTGCACACCTTGCATGGGTTTCCTTCAAGCTCTGTACTCCACGGAGTACCTGTGCACTCCTTGCACTTTCTCCAACAAAGCTTCACGCTATCTCTCTTGAGCTACTGAGTCGAGCATGACTCTTCCTTCACACTCCTTGTGGGAACTGTGCACTCCTTGCACTCGAGTCTCAGAAGAGAAACAATTGAAACTTATGGAAAATCAATGGTTCATTATTTTAACCTAGAAATGCACACACACAGGCATGAAAACACATAAAACAGAAATAATAAACTTTACCAAATGATCTCAGAGAAAAACAACACCATATATTTGTAAGCAAACCCTCTCTCCTATTATATTCATTCATAAAGTATGTACATGAGCTCTTAAAATGACCTGAAATGATAATAACCTCAACAGATTTCAATAATAACCTTCAACAATCTTCAACAACTCTCTACATTCATAATCAACAACCTCATTTGGGCATTGGATACATATATTTATACATGGAGAGGCTTCTCAAGCCTTCCCTCCAACCCACCTTAATGTTATCCTATCATAATTAAGACACTTTCCTACTTAGCCTTATTACAATGAATGAAAATTTACACTCATATATGAGATGATACTCAATATATGTACCATCCTACAACTATTCAAGGAAAAATACAATGTCTTTGATTGTTTACATTAACTCTAGCCCCCAAAACATTAAAAAGTCCTTTAATTACAATGATTTTCAAAATATTTGGATGATGTGCCCTCCTTGGGAGAAAAACCAAATTTAATTGAGTGCGATGGATGTTGATTTGTCCTCTATATGTCTTCTTTGAATGTTGATGGTGATTCTCCTGCATCACTTCTCACCACATTTATGCCTTTTACTGTACTTGTTGTCGCAATTGAAACATAGTCCTTTTGCTCTTCTTTCATCCATTTGCCGAGGTGTCAACCTTGTTGGTTGAGATATGGTTTTCTTATGACCCCCAAAAAGATCTCTGCCTCCAATGCTATACTTGTGTGTAGCCTTATTTTTGGCATGAATATGACGAGCATTTTGTATAGCTTCCATAATACTTGTAGGTTGTCTTAAGAAAATTTCATGTTTAATGTCTTCTTTTAATCCACTCATGTAAGATTCCAGCAAGTGTTCATCACTTAGGTTATCCACCCTTGTGGCCATTACCAAGAATTTTGAATTAAATTCTTCAATATCACCTAACTGCTTGATTCTTGTCAATTGACTGAAGTAGTCTTGTTCCCAAAATTTCCCATATTGTGCTTTTAAGTCTCTTGTAAATAAACGCCAAGTATAGTGATATAAAGGGGGATTCCTTTTCACTATCTATTGACACCATTGATATGGTTTTATCTCAAAGTTCAAGGTTTCTATGTGAATCCTTTTCTTATCATCCATAATATTATGTAGTTCAAAATATTTCTCTATTTGTATCACCCAAGTAAATACAGTTGTACCATCAAACTTCTTTAATTCAATTTTGGGAAAGTTGAATTTAGGACCCTTGTTGTATCCTTTTTGCCACTTGAATGAACAAAATAAGGACACCTACAAGTCCAGTTGGGTTAGCTGAATAGGATAGAAGTTAGTGCAAGATTTAGACACATCAAGCACAAGAAATAAATAAACAACTAAGATAATAACAACTAAAGAAATAAAACTACAATGCATAAGAAAATTAGAACCAAAATCAATCAAACAATTGACCAATATTTATGCCACAAATGGAGAGATTATATTAGTGGGAAAAAACCAAAGAAAAAGGGGGACTTATGGATCCTCTCTTCCTCCAAGGGAGGGATCTTTCGTCTCCTATGTGAAAGCTCTTCTTACGAATGGTAAACAAGAAACAAATGGTGAAGAAATCAAAAGCTTATTCCCTCAAGAGCTGAGGAGAATAGCTCAATGAGATGGTGCTAGTATGCTCCAAGAAGGAAAGTGGTTCCTTGTAGGAGAATAGAGGCGACATAACAATATAATGAGATTCTTGAATTCATAGTGCACCCATGGCCTCTTTTTATAGAAAATATTTGAGGCATTATCCAACTAATCTTTAGTGTGAACAAACATCCCTTTAGGGCACCCTTAGGTCTTTGACTAACCCCCCACTCGGATTCAGTTCGTATTTGAGGGTCAAATTGACTTGGGAGCTGAACCAGAAGTGGGTGAAAGGTCGACAAGAACAATAAATACATTGTTCTTAGGTGTGCGCAGATTTTTACATACACAGTCGCGCATCGGGCACATGTGCTCTTTTTTGGATTTTTAGCTTGTGCATGTGCGCATGCTTCCTGCACATGTCAATTTTATAACCAGTTGTATAGTTTGTGTACATGTCAATTTTATAACTAGTTTTATAGTTTGTGCCTTTTGGAAATGCATTTTTGGGGCTATGAATGAACTAATAGGTGTTTGGAGATGTTGGATTCCTGTACCCATTTGCAGACGAAATTTCAGTGATAATAGATGCCCCCTGATGTGTGAGGTTAGGAGCATACGTATAGCTGAAATACATCAATTTTTCTTCTACTATGAGTACCATTGTAAGAAAGAGTGTTGATAGGAACTGCAAGAGCGATCTGGTGGAGAGAGAGGGGAAAATGTGGGACCCAAACCTTTCTCTAGGTGTGAGAAAATAAAAACTATATACAAATGAGGTGGGCATGCCCCATGCTCATGTCATGTAACTCAAATATGTAAGACAATATATGAAGCTATATGCTGATGTAGATAACTATAGAACCCTCCGATGCGGTTTGATAATGGAAGATGACAATTCTAATGGTGAACATACTCTGAAAGGAGGCGATGACACCTGTAAGAAGTGTTGGTGACTCATAGGTATTGATGGCCCAACAAATTTCAAAGGTCTTCGGCTAGTATAAAAAAACTGCAATAGTTGTAAAGTAAGACCCATTGTAACATGAGATTATGTTGAATTCAAATGCTATGAGGGTCAACGATAGTAGGGAGCAATGATGGTTCTCCCTGTGCCGTCCGAGACTCCTCATTGTAAAGGTAATGAGAGTCAAGATATTGTCGCCCTTTTGGAAACTGTGATGATGTCAACAGAAAGGGAGACATGACTCCAAGAAGAAAAGGGCTTCATGAAATCCACTAGATGAGGTTGGGAACTTATGAGGAACATGGTCGGAGTCAAGACATGGTGAGACTCAATACTACCCTTGGTTGGGGATATATGTGAAGTATGAGTGGCAACAACTGTGAAACTAGATCTAGCGTCAGGGGGATGACTAGACGTGGGTTAAATTGTGCTAGAGGCGTGACAAAGTGGAAAAACTCAGAGATCAGAGGTACATGGACTGTGGGATACTCGGGGTTTATGGATGATGTCAACAAGAGTAGAAGGTAATGAATGCCCAACCAAGGGTGACAGAGGTTGCTTTGTCGGAAAAGAAGGTCGCTAAAGGCAACAACAAAAAGATATGTAAATGTTGGAAACAAAGGCTTTGTACAATTACCAAATGAATAAAGAATAATTTGGGATAAGTGTGGAGATACAAAAATGGGTGCCCCAGTGTAAGATGGCTTGGCCTGTGANGGTGAGATGGCGACTCCAAACGTTAAAGAGGTTTTTATAAATTCTCCATGGTATGCAGACCTTATTTTTGTTTTACAAAATTTACAAGCTCCCCCTGGTTTAACTAAAACTAAAGCTAGATTTTTAAAGTTGAAGGCTTTGAAGTTCTGTATTCTAGAAGGAAATTTGTATTGGAAAGACCCTGCTGGTATTCTTTTAAATTGTTTACTGAAAGATGAAGCTGATAAAGTGTTGCAGGAGTTTCATGCAGGAGAATGTGGTGGCCATTTGAACTGGAAGGTCACAGCCAACAAAATACTCAGAGCTAGATTTTACTGGCCCACCCTATTTGCAGATGTACATCAAAAAGTAACAGCATGTCACCAGTGTCAACTGTTTGAGAAATACACCCTCCATATTCGGGCCAACATAAGTGGATTCTCACTACCACTAATTATTTCACCAAATGGATCGAGGCGGTACCAAGCAGGCAAGCCACTGACGCTGTTATTATTAAATTTCTTGAAAATAATATTTTATCTCGCTTTGGTTGTCCTAGAAATATCATTACTGACAATGCAGCTGCCTTTCGTTTGAAGAAACTTATTGACTTCTGCAGTCGTTACCACATTGGCTTGGGGCATTCCACAGCCTACTACCCTCAGGGGAATGGGTTGGAGGAATCCTCAAACAATACTTTGGTAAATATCATCAAGAAAACGTTGCAGGAGAATAAAAAGTCATGGCACGATAAGATGGTATTTGCTTTATGGGCAGATAGACTCACCACCAAAAGGTCAATTGGTATGTCACCATACCAGCTGGTCTACGGTACTGAGGCTGTTTTCCCAACTTCTTTGGGAGTCCCTGTCATGAAGTTACTTCAAGAAATGCAAGCTGAGCCAAATGACTCCCAGAGAAGAATCAATCAAATGATTCACTTGCAACAGACTAGAGAAGATGTTTTCAGCAAAACACAGGTCATCCAAGAAAACATCAAGAAGACCTTTGACAAACGAACCAAAGAGGATAATTTCGAACTGGGGGACCTAGTGTTGAGATGGGATGCCAGGAACGAGGACAAGGGAAATCATGGGAAATTTGATCATCTATGGACAGGGCCCTACATGATCCAAGCTTTCAGAGGAAACAACGCCTTCTTGTTAAACAATGCCGATGGGTCAGATCTGCCAGGAGCACCTATGAATGGCAGAATGCTGAAACATTATGTCCCTCCTCAGTAAGAGAATTGAAGAAATCACTCCCCATTGTACATACCGTTTTAATTTTTAGTCTTTACTTGCATTTTTCTGAGTGAAGGACGACGTTCAGTTTGTTGAAGCCCGAAGAGAAGGCCCTGAGCTGCTGATCACTGTTTTTCAATACTTTCTGTAGAATCACACCAATGAAGGATACTAGACAGATTGGTTCAGGATGACAGGAAACTGGATTCTTGGCACTTAACAGGGCAAGTACCATCCCCATGTGGAGCCGCCTATTATCACCCCTTAAATTATGGGAATCAACTTATGACTCGGATGTTATTGATATTATCTGTATCTAGTGTTC
>SNQJ01S0032967.1:86829-110173 GCA_010110895.2 Picea sitchensis
CGTTTACGACCCGGCAAACGTCAAGGCCGCCAAAGAAATGATTAAAAATAAAAATACTGACATCGCAGCATTGAGAAAACAATTAAAGCTCCCTCCCACGGAAGACCCACAGGCCAAGGAAATAGCTGAAAAAGAAGGGGAGAAGGATGAGATGCTGAAATTACTCCTGGAACAGAACGCTCAATTAAAGGAGATGGAGGCAGAGATGGAGAGACTGCTCAAGGAGAAAGAGCAAGAAAAGACAATGGAAGGCATTCCATTGAGTGCTATCCCAATTGCGGGATTGAGCACAACGACAGTGACGGTCATTCCATCTGCGACAACAGTACCCCTACCAGAAGGAGCAACATACCTGGCCAAGTCTATAGAGAGAATGAACCTGCAAGAATCAGAGATCAACAGACTTAAGAAAGAAGTGGATAACCTCCAAGAGATAAAGACTTCTTTCCAGACAAGTATATCCAAGGAGAAACAGGTGAATGAGCAAATCAGGAAGGAGTTACAGCAGCTCCAGAAACAGACAATGGCAGGAAAAACTTTGGCTGAGGTCAAAGAGCTCATGTGGACTGATATTTCCAAGTCCATAAATGAAATTTGGCCACTGGTTCAAATCATGTTTGAGAAAAATGAGTTGCTCAAGAGGAGTAAACAACCTATGGAGAAGATCCGAATGGAGATGGGAGACATGCCAGCCCAAGCTAATGAAATCATAAGGTTCCTGAACTCCAAGACCAGGGAGGAACTAGTAGAATTGAATATTGAGGACAGGACAGAAACTATATTGGAGGTGAAACGGGTTCTCACCAAAAGAGGTCTCATGCTTCAGCTTGAAGAAAAGATTCAAGCCATGGATCAAGGAGTGCAGAAGTTTTTCCACAAGATAGATGCTCTGCAAAGGAAGGGCCTGCCTGGTATGAAGGTCATAAATGACAAATTGATGACACTCCCTGATTATAAGAAAAGGTTGACCGAAGTGTCCAAGGACAGTTCTAAGTTCGCAAGAATACAGGTAAGCATCACAGGAAGAGCATTTATGGATGCCTTGCAGTTGGATATTAGTATCCAGCATGAAATTAAGCACATTTTCGTCATCAAGCCTACATTTGCTAAGTACACAGACATGGACGAAGTGTACCGAAGGTTGCTCAAAGTGACAGTGCCAGGTCATATCCGATGGGAAGAACTGTGCGATCTACTCGATTAGTAGATGAGCTGTCGCTTCCAGTCAGCTGTCCTGTCAGCAAAGGTTGCGGAGGCACCTCACCAATGGCCTACCCAAAACTTCAGCATGCAGTTGTAATGAGTCATCAAAACAGTTTTGATTAGTTAAGTTAGTTAGTCTAAAAATAGCATGCACGTACTGATCAGTTATGACAGGAACGTTTGTATTTTTGAATTATAAATACTCCATCTTTCGATGTATTGAGGGTTTTTGATTTGCACACCCTATTGCTATCAAGTTGTAACATTTTTGAAGAGATCCACCATTAATAAAGAAGGGGCATTTTAAAGGATTCTTGCGCATGTTCACTGGTGATGTGATTTTCTTAGTTAAATGTTTCCTTGCTCTGTAATCATCTTGTTTTTCTATAACTAATCTTTACGAATAGCGTTATGTTGCAGGATTTATCTCTGATACCCTGTTTCCGATGCTAAAGATTTTAATGTTCATCTTCTAAATATCATCAATTAAGAGATTCTTAAGTGCTTGTTAATTGGAGTTATTTTCCTTATCTTTTCTCCTGTCCATCACTTTAATTATTAAAGATCCAGTGAGTGTGTTATCTCGCCTTGTGAAAGATTTCTTCAGCGTTTCTGGTCGTATCTCAGATTTATTAAATACAGACCCCATAGCCCAATGGATGTGTAGTTTGTCTCAACCAACTTCAAAAACCCCTTACAACAAAACCAACATTTTCTATAGCTAGCCTAATATCTTAATTTAAAACAAAGCTAAATTATATAGAGAGATCCATCTCTGAAGCTGGAAGGGCTAGATCCTAGCTTTAAAAGTGGTTGGTTAAGGTTACCTTTGTATATTTCTTCTTTTTTCAACCTCTAGGAAATTTACCAAGTGCTAACAAGCTGTACGGTGGGATTTTTTGAGGGTGGGCCCCCTAGTGCATGGGCGATCAAAGGATACCTGCGCTGGGGTGCACAACTGTAGAGACGAAAACCATGCATGGGGACACGTGAGTGATTAAAATAGGTGTGCATTGGATGCATGCCTGTTTGAAGTACAACCATGCACTATGCACAACTATTTCTCTAACAGCTGTGCGTAATTGTGTAATGAACAGGGGTGCATGAATGTGCGCCTGTGGGTGTGACAGATGCGCTTTGATGCACATCTTTTTCTTTGACATTTTCACATTGATGTGCAGCTATGAGAAGAACATGCATGCATATGTGCGTTCCTGTGGGGGGTGACAGCTGTGCACATAAGGCAAAGATGGGGGTTTTGTGAAAAAACTTTTCTTTTTTGAATTTTTTCATTTTATGAATTGTGATGGCTGATCAACTGTTGTTTGTGTGAATGCAGGTGATCAGTTCAGGATGCCAGTCCACTGGATGGAGAGGAATTGGGCATGCCTCAGGGAGGTTGTGAGGGATGAGTCGGGTGTTCGAGGACCTTTGGAAACCTCTGGGTTACTAAAGTTCTTTGACTGCCCACTGCTACGGGCATAGGAGTACTTGCTACAGTTTTTGATATATATGTGGAGCAATGAGCTGCAGTGCTTCATTACGGGGGGAGAAGATGACATTCTCTACGATGGAGGATGTTTATTTCTTAACTGGGCTCCCTTTTTGGGGGATGGCCCTACCTGTTGATCCCTAGTTTCCATGGGATGCACACTTAGCAGACTTGGCACAGATGTATTGTTCAGGGGAGGCCTTTATGTCAGGTTCGATCATGCGGATTGGTGCAATGGATGCACTCATTCATCGATGCATCGTAGTGATGATCGTGAGGATCTATGGATCCTTATCTACTCAATGGATTAGTGGTGGTTAGCTAAGGATCATGTAGAGAGCATTGGGTGGAGAAAATTTTTCCTGGGGCTTGATGTTGCACACAAGATGATGGGGCAGCTCGACCGGTGTCGAGCCGCCGACTCGGGTGATTTTTCCTTTAGGTCGATCTTGGTGGCGTGGTTCTTGGAGAGGGTGTCCATGTTGCACCCTAGAGTGTTGTTGGAGGTGGATTATGCATGGGAGACATGACTGATGCAGTGGGCATCGATTTTGGTATGACATGGAGGTGGGGAGGGTGGCCATTATTTTACAGCTGATATGGCATGTGTGTGGCACCAGATGCCACAGATCATACTGCAGTTCCCATATGGTGGGATGGACTTTCGGCAAGACCCAAATATGGTTTTACCCCTTGGAGAGGATTGGGACCATAGAGGTATGTTAGTATGCTTTATGTTTTATTATTTTGATAGTATAGCATATATTTTATGTATGGATGGATGTTGATGTTATTGTTTGTTTGTTGCATGTGCATATGTGGGGCCACAAGGCCAAGAGGTGGAGCTGGGCCACAAGGCCAAGAGGTGGAGCTGGTTAGAGTGCTACCTCGTTAGGGGCCAGTGAGACCATCGTGGGGCAAGACATGGGTAGGAGAGAGGCATCAGAGGGATGAGGTTGTTGTGAGGCTCGTCGATGATGCAAGAGGTTGTAGGAGATGAAGATTTGATGACCTCAGTGCAGGGCCGTCGCATGCACCTCAGGGAGAGGTTGGCAGGGTGCTGGAGGATTTCCATCGCCGATTGGAGGTGGTGTTACAGGAAGTTCCCAAGGGCATGTGGACTCAGGTCTAGGATGAGGGAGTCTTGGATCAGTGTGTGGGCCTTCCGGCAGAGTTGTGGACCCTAATCCGCAGAGCAGCTGTAGCAGGGGCAGCTATGACTGGGCGACTGCCCCTCGGACCTAGAGGACCCCTAGTTGGTTGGGCCCCTCCTCCAAATAGAGGACCTAGTGGTGGTTCTATAGAGGCACCATGCGTGCTCTTATTGTATATATATATTTTTGTATTTATATAGGCCTGCAAGCCCATTTTGTATAGGGTAATGTGACACCTATTTTGTACCTATAGGGATGAAGGGGCTCACCTGCCTATGGGCGATGTATATTTTGTACCATTTTTTGTAAACATTGATGATACAGTGATCGTTATATATATATATATATATATATATGGATATACATGTTTATGATCTATGTGATGTTCACATGTGATGATGTTTTGTGATGCTTTTTATGATGTCGAACCTATATGTTGTGACAAACTTTTGATGATTTATGTATGTGTAATGGTGTCTTGATGTGATAAATGCCAATCTAACACAAGGTTATCCATATTATCTGCTATTTGATTGAATTATTGTGGAATATGTGTAAATGTAATTGAATCAAAATGTCAAGATAAGAGTCTAACTTGCAAGTATTTGCGGGAGAGGCAAGGATCGTGGGCGTGGTACACATTGTTGAGTTGCAGGACGATAAGATGGGAATATAATAAGATGCTAAGGTGGGGAATATGGTGGTGACTCACCTCAAAAAGGAGGCCAATGGAGACTATGTATTCTGCTTGGTTATTGGTTGCTAAGCCCAGACATATGCTGCTGGAGTGGAGCAGTTCATATGAGGGGGTATAGAGGGCCCAAGTGGCCGAAGAGAGATTCTGTGTCCATTAGCTAGCTCCATCAGCGTAACCAATGTGGTAGGCCGTTGGAGGAAACATATTTCAATAACACAAATTGTATATCAGACATAAGGCATGGAGGGAATAAAAAAGATTAAAAACTATACAAATGTGTACAAAAAAGAAAGAGCCTAGGGTAGAAGGACTATGCTCAGTCTTAAAATTTCTTTAAGTACAACCTGTTGATGGGTTCTTTGAGAGGGTTTCCTTTTGGAGAGGCTAGGATGTATGCACCTTTAGTGAGGCAGTGCTGGATGATGTAGGGTCCATGCCATAATGACTCAAGTTTTCCATGACCAAAGGTATCATGAGCGATATCGTAGGTGAGGACGAGATCTCCTTCGTTGAATGAGCGGAGGTTGACATGGCGATCAAAGGTAGCCTCTGACTGTTTCTTAGATGCCTCATTGTTCTGTAATGAAGACCGACTGTCTTCATCCAGTGACTCTAAGTTCAGCAAGCGTTGTTCTATTGGAGCAGTGTCAGGTAAAAGCTCAATAGCGGTGCACAATGTGGGGATTTCACACTCAACGGGGGGACTGGATCCGACCCCATGGATGAGGTGAAATGGTGTAAAACCAATGGCAGCTTTAACTGTCGTACGATAAGACCATAGTGCTAAAAACAACATATGATGCCAATTGGTCTTATGTTTGTTAACAATGCACTGCAACATGGTTTTGAGGACCTTGTTGACAACCTCTACCTGTCCGTTGGACTATGACACAGATTCCACCTCTGCCTCGGCAGCGTCTCTGCGCGACCTCCCGGTCTTAAGGATCGTTCTCTCTATTTCATGAGCCGAAGTGGATCCTTCAATTCCCTATTAGAATCTCTTCTAAATCGATCCACAAGTCCTTTCGGGAAGCTCCCCTGTGTGAACAACACTAGGTGCAAGCTCCGCCCTCTTCGTGCGACCACAACGCTATGACCAAGGCCTACCCCGAAAGGTGCTTGTCACAACTCGCCTCTCACGAGTTCACGAGTCGAAGCTCTCGATTCCTCCTTGACAATCCCGCAATATCCGAGATCACAAGACGGGTGCAACTCCTTCTCTGTCAGCACCCTCCGCGCATGACCACCAGCTAGGCTTAACACTAGCGCTTCTCGCTTCTCTCCACTTTGTGAGTTCAAAGGTTGAACTCCCGTGCTTTTATCTTGCGAATCCACAAGACCTGAGAAGTCAACGGAGTGTTGATTCCTTCCTCAATGTGACATGTGTCTGCCTGTCTATCCTTCGGGCCCACAGCGTGGTTCTACCACGTGTCCACATGAGCCTCGACTCTCGACACTTCACCAACTCTGTGATTGTTGCCACTTGTCCTCCTTAGATGGACGACTACGATTCTTTCATGACTTCACCACTCGTGACTTAGAGCACCCAAATCCTGGGCTCTCACCTTGCGAACCTCCAAGTTCGTGAGATCCCTAGATCTCTACCACTTGTCCTACTCAGATGGACGGTCTTGATCTTCTCGCGATTTCGACTCTCATGAATTGGAGCATCCAACTTTTGGGCTCTCACCTTGCGAACCTCAAAGTTCACGATATCCCTTGATCTCTGCCACCTTTCCTACTCAGATGAATGGTCCTGATCTTCTCGTGACTTCACTTCTCACAACTTGGAGCACCCAACTTTTGGGCTCTCACCTTGCGAACTTTCGAGTTCACGAGATATCTCGATCTCTGCCACCTGTCCTCCTCAGATGGATGGCTCGGATCCTTTCACCCTTTCGAGACTTTTGCTTCCACCTGCGAGGGTTTAAACCTCAGGCAACTCTCGACAGATCCAATGGCTGTCAGGTTCTTCTCTCATGATATGATGGTTCAGATCCTCTCACCTATGTGCTTCTCCTACTGCTCCCTGGACATGCAATATTCAATAGTCTATATCTTCTCGGCTTAATCCGATGGCAGCTGTTACTCCTCCTGAGCTTTGGTTCTTTTCTTCCAAAACTTGTAAGAATTCCAAATGTTCAAAGGCCTCAAACTTTGTTTCTTCCCTCTGCTAACTCTTGACTTGAGTCCCACTTGCATTCTCAAAGACGCCACTCCTCCTGAGCTTATCCTTCTCTGAAACCTTCAAAAGGTTCCCGACTTCTACTCTTCTGCAAAGTTTTCACACACACAAAGGTGCTATCTCTTCTGAGCTTTCCTGTAGCTTCGACCTCCAAGTAAAATTCATCCTTTTCCCTTTCTCCCTCAGATGGAGAATTCAGATGCCCTCCTGGTTGTCCTTCGCTCCCTCAAGCAACCTCTTGCTGAGTGTTTCAGGGTGTTCAACAACCCTGTGAAGATCCTTCTTCTTGGACTCTTCTACTAATTCTAGAACTCAAGGAGTTCTTTTCTCCTCTTGTGCCTGTTTGCAAACCTACTCAATGCCCACCTGGCAGAGTATCTTCTTACAGAACATCTGACAGTTCTGTCCCCTTGTGTGCACCCTATGCACCTGCTCAATGCCCTCCTGGCAGAGCTCTTAGATTCCTTAGTGATCCTTGTTCTCCTGTTTGAACTCACAATAGAGTTATTCTCAATGCATCACTATGCATATGCTCAATGCCCACTTGGCAGAGCTCTCATAATCCTTAGTGATTCTGCTTCAATTTGAACTCACAACAGAGTTCTTCCCCTGTGCACTCCTTGCACTGGCTCGATGCCCTCCTGACAGAGCTTCACAGAACTCCACAGAGATTCTATCTGCAACTGTGTTTTCTCCTACACAGCCTTGCCTCCAAGGTATTCAACAACCTTGAGGTCTTCCGCCCAAGTTGTTGATTTCAGCTTTCGTGCCCACCTAGCATGCCTTTTTCTAAACCCACAGAATTCAAAAATGCACCCTCTGTGCATGGCTATCAGAATCTGTAGCATTTTGTCACACTCTCTTGGTACAAAGCCTCAAAGACCTCTCAAGCCTGAAACCAAACACACTCCTGCAAATGCAAACCTACAACATACATTCACAACATAATAAGAACACACACAGACATTCATTTAACACCATAAATATGCAAGAAAAAATGTTGTTTATATTAAATGGCATGGCATGTAACAAGGTCTCGGCTCTTCTCTTCTCTTCTTTATGCTAACTCCTTCCAAAATATGACCCCAAAAGATCTTTTACCTGAGGGGGCTCTTCAATCTCTTCCCTCCAATCTACCTACCCTATTCAATGGCATTGAAAGGGCTGTCTAGTCCGCAAATAAGATCTAGATCTCAGCCTTACAAAACATTAAAGGCCTATCTACCTACAACCTGTGCAAAGTCACAACTTCATGGATCAACAGCCTAAAACATTTAATTACATTCATTCAAATTTTAAATGAGGACTGCGCCTCTCTTCAACACGCGATTTGAATTCACTGACGTGGCTAGCTGGCTAGCTGGATGACGTGGAGAGATGCTCCTGCATCATACTCCTCAGCTAAAAAATTCATGAGCTCCTACTCATGAGCTTCCACCCTCAACTATGGAAATCCTCTTGGATCCCAGACGAATTTCTGGAGTTGTTCATCTGCTCCATCTCCCTGCTGTTGCTGCTGCTGCTGCTGTTGCTTCTTTTCTACTCAACTGCTCCTCACTAGCAGTCCTTGCTGACCTGATCATCAACTCTTGGATCTCCTCAATCACTTCATCCAGCTGGTCCAGTGGCTGGCTCTGCTCATTCAGTCTCCTCAGCTGAAATTGTTTTCTGTAGTCGGGCAGATCACTGTGCTCTCCCATGCCATCTTCTTTATCTTCTTCTATGGCCTTAACTTGCCACCCTAATACAAAGTTCATCTCTGCAGTCTTCATTACCTTTTCAGCTCCCTCGTTGAAAATTATGAGTGGTTCCTTAGAATGCTCCTCTACCAATATCTGCTCATGGCAGTCACCTGCTGGCTTTGGATTGTTCATCCAATCCTCCAGTATCTCCAGCTCCATCTCCCATGGAGTGAGAAATTTTCCTGCCTGCTCTTTGGCTTCTTCTGCTGCTAGCTTCAGTGCTACAACTTCTTTCTTTTCGACTTCCTGGCTGAAAGCATTGAGCCATTCCTCAGAATGCTCATCCTCTTTTTCTACTTGGGTAGCTTCCCAAGTCTGCTCCAATTCTTCTTTGACAGTCTCAGCTGGTTGTCCTACTTCTACTATTGTTGCTTCATATGCAGCATAGACTTTGGCCTCCTCTGGGCTATGTGGCAGGAATATCTGAATTCCTCCAAATCTAACTCTGAGCTCATCTGCTCTGTCAGCTCCTCAGGATGATTCAAACTCACCACTGAGTTTATGAGACTCTCAGATAGTCTCATCTTCTCATCCCTTCCCACCTGGAAAATTGGGATTTCTCTGCTGCCCTCATGGCAGTCTATGGAATCAAATGATCCCATATCTATTCCCTTGCCCACCTGGCAATTTGGAAACCTTCCGCTACCCTCCTGACAGTCTATGAGATCCCGTAGTGATCTCGATCCATTTCCCATCTGGCAATTTGAAATTCCCTAGCTGTCCTCATGACAGTCTGTGAGATGCCGCAACGATCTTAGCTCTTTGCCCACCTAGAAAATGGGGATTTCTAGGCTGCCCTCCTGGCAGTCCTTGAGATGTTCAGCCGATCCCATTTCATCCTCTTCACTGAGATATCTCCCAGTCTCTGGTTCACATATATGAACCCTTTTCTTTGGTCTGTTGAGGGTTTCAGCAGGCCTCAACCACCATTTTAACAGCTTACACTGTCTTTTAGCCATCCCGCTGTCTATTTGCCCTGTTGGCAGATCTACTACTGTCACTCGCAAGCAATCCTTCACAGAGACTCCAACACTCTATCTTCCTCTGCTCCATCTGTCTGCAATGTACAAACATAAACAAGCTCTGATACCATAATTGACGCAGATGCCACCTTTGCCTCAACAAAGTCTTTGCGCGACCTTCCGGTCTTAAGGATCGTTCACTCTATTTCATGAGCCAAAGAGGCTCCTTCGATTCCCTATTGGAATCTCTTCTAAATCGATCCATAGGTCCTTTTGGGAAGCTCCCCTATGCAAACAACACTAGGCGCGAGATCCACCCTCTTCATGCGACCACAACGCTATGACCAAGGCCTACCTTGAAAGGCGCTTGTCACAACTCACCTCTCGGGAGTTTGCGAGTCGAAGCTCTCGACTCCTCCTATCCAATCCCGTGATATCCGAGATCGCGAGATAGGTGCAGCTCCTTCTTTGTCAGTGTGCTCCACGCGTGACCACTAACTAGGCTTAACACTAGTGCTTCTTGCTTCTCGCCACTTTGTGAGTTCAAAGGTTGAACTCCCGTGCTTTTATCTCATGAATCCATGAGACCTGAGAAGTCAATGGAGTGTTGACTCCTTCCTCAATGTGATGTGTGTCCTCCTGTCTATCCTTCGGGCCCACAGCATGGTTCTACCACGTGTCCACACGAGCCTCGACTCTCGGCACTTCGTCGACTCTGCGATTGCTGCCACCTGTCCTCCTGATCAGAATCTGGACCAGGGGTCTAAAAAATGCTCAATTTTCAAAGTGCTCGGAATGCGACGAAAACGATGCCATTGCGTCCGTCTCGTTCTCCTGATCCTGGTGGTATATTTATTTTCGCAAACGGAGTCCGTATGGAGAAGTTATTGAGGTCTATTTGCCGAGCCAAACATGCAAAAATTTTATGCTGACTGTACCTGTCCGTACAGGACACGTGGCAGGCCGTACAGAACACGTGGCATGTCCGTACAGTCTGTACAGGACACGTGGCAGGACCATACAGCCTGCGTGGCCATCCGTACAGGACACGTGGCGGCTCCAGGTGCTGACACGTGGCATGCAGTTATGGGATTTTTGGGGTACGGTTTGACCAATTCGGAGGTGACACGTGTCACCACTGGATGGGTGACACGTGGCACCAGGGTGACGTCAGTAGTACACGTGGCCGGGATGACGTGGCACAGTTTTATTGGTTGACATTTTGATGACATGGCACATTGTTATTGGCTGGTGGTTGTCCAATCATGTGAGGACACGTGTCCGTTTTAATGGCAATTAAAAAGGGGACACGTGGCCCAATGCATGGACACCACGTGTCCCCCCTCTGTTGGTTAACATTGATACATACAAAAGGTTATGGGTCCGCGGGGTTCGACCCCGGGACCTCCCGCAATGCGCACGGTTCCATTTTGTATTGTGGTTCCATTTACATATGCCGGTTGTAATATAATTTACGCGCGGATTATTGTTTTGAATGACCCGTGGTCATTGTTACGTGGCATTACAAAATGCGTTGGGTTTTCAAATGTTTAACCCATGAAACATATGACTTCAACCATATATATATATGCGTGGGAGATATGTTTTAAATGGCGCGGGAGGTATTCAAAATAGACCCCCGGTTCTATCAGTGATTTTAATATGACCACCGTGTAATGTTTGGCGCGGGAGTTTACAACAGTCAGCCCCCGGTCACAGCAACCATGCCATATGACCGTTTTAAATATTTGCGCGGGATTTCAAAGGTTAACACCCACGGTTTCGTGCAATGGTGACCACAGCTGGAGTTTATGCACGCGGGGTTTTGGAACCCGGGTTTATAACCATTGTATTGTATTTTTTGCGCGCGGGGGTGTTTCAACTTTAAAACCCACGGTATATTATTATTGTTTATACAACCAATGTTTTGGTATATAGCGCGGGAACCGGTTATGGTTTTGGTTCTATATTAAATGGTTAATAAACCACGCCTGCCATGTGTCGGATTTTGGTTAACAAGTGAAACAGTTAGCCCTTTTTGCGCGATTCATATGGCCACATGGCCCCATGCGTCCTTTACCTCCGTCTTTGGGGGGCTTAGTTCCGCTAATGGATCGACATTTTGCACCATTTTCGAAAACGCACGTGGAGGCTAGGTTTTGGTGACCAAAAACGCAGAGAGCTAGGTTCACTTCCCACAGGTGCAGAATGGCGAACAGGTTACAACAAGCTTGAAGGAGAAAAATGGCAGCAAGCATAACTTCTTCAATTTTTGGCCAAATGAGGAGCTGTAAAAGCCCAACTAGGGGTTTTTGGACGTTCTGAGTCCATTGGTGATGTTATCACAGGAATTTGAAGAGCCCATTTGCAGGTTTTTCACATTTGAAGCTTGAGGAAGCTCCATGAAGCTTAAAGCACTCATTGTTTGAGGCATTGCTCAGATGAGCACTTAACCATTTTCTGAGACTGAATAGTCATTTCTGACTGTTTATTATTCTCTGAACACATTGGGATAGGTTTCAGATCCATTGGAGGACTTATACAGGTATTTTTGCCTCATTCAATCTCAGGGAAGCTTGGAGGTCACATGTAGAAGAGGTCATTGTTGGATGAGCCATTGTCCATTTGCAGAGTTTTAACAGTCATTTTTGGGGTTTTTGTGTATTCTGAACCCAATGGTATAGTTTGTAAATCCATTGGAGTTGAGCAGAAGCTTGTAAAAGAACATTTGACAACTAATCCCAAAGAGCCAAGTCCATTGAAGGAGGCTCAAGGAGACGTAGCCCAGAGAGGGGTGAACTCCTTTATCATCTTGGTATTGTTGTGAGTTTGCTGTGTTATTTGCTGCATTTTATATTGCTGTATATTGATTTATAACACACATTTAAGCTTGTAAAAGAACTTTCCTCACACATATACATTGACAAGAACAAGCAAGAACTTAACACATAAACCAACTTGCACATTTCAACACATGAAGCAAGGTCCTGTTAAGTTTAATTTAATGAGGTAGAGGGTGCTTGCATAGCATAACAAGTCAGCCTTCTATTTTCAGATCACCTCCTCAGATGGATGACTTCAATTCTCTCGCGACTTTGACATTCACGACTTAGAGCACCCAAATCCTAGGCTCTCACCTTGTGAATCTCCGAGTTCACGAGATCCATAGATCTTTGCCACATGTCCTCCTCAGATGGATGATCCCGATATTCTCACAACTTCACCTCTGGCGACTTGGAGCACCCAAATTTTGGGCTCTCACCTTGCAAACCTCTGAGTTTGCGAGATCCATTGATCTCTGCCACCTGTCCTCCTCATATGGATGGTCCCGATCTTCTCACGACTTCGCTTCTCATGACTTGGAGCACGCAATTTTTGGGCTCTCACCTTCCGAACTTATGAGTTTGCGAGATCTCTCGATCTCTGCCACCTATCCTCCTCAGATGGACGGCTCAGATCCTTTCGCCCTTTCAGGACTTTCGCTTCTGCCTGCGAGGGTTTAAACCTCGGGCAACTCTCGACAGATCCAACGACTGTCGGTTTCTTCACTCATGATCTGACAGTTTAGATCCTCTCGCCTGTGCGCTTCTCCTACTGCTCCCTAGACGTGAAATCTTCAATAGTCCAGATCTTCTCAGCTTAATCCGATGGCAGTTGTTACTCCTCCTAAGCTTTGACACTTTTCTTCCAAAACTTGGAAGAATTCCAAATGTTCAAAGGCCTCGACCTTTGTTTCTTCCCTCTGTGAACTCTTGACTTGAGTCCCGCCTGCGTGCTCAAAGACGCCACTCCTCCTGAGATTATCCTTCTTTGAAACCTTCAAAAGGTTCCCGACTTCTGCTATTCTATAGAGTTTTCATGCACAAAAATGTGCTATCTCTTCTGAGCTTTCCTGTAGCTTCGACCTCCAAGGAAAATTCATCCTTTTCCCTTTCTCCCTCAGATGGAGAATTCGGATGCCCTCCTGGCTATCCTTCACTCCCTCAAGCAACCTCTTGCTGAGTGTTTTAGGGTGTTTAGCAACCCTGTGAAGATCCTTGTTCTTGGAATCTTCTACTAATCCTAGAACTCAAGGAGTTCTTTTCTCCTCTTGTGCCTGTCTACACACCTACTCAATGCCCACTTGGTAGAGTATCTTCTTACAGAACATCCGACAGTTCTGTCCCCTTCTGTGTGCCCTATGCACCTGCTCAATGACCTCCTAGCAGAGCTCTCAGAATCCTTAGTGATTCTTGTTCTCCTGTTTGAACTCATAGCAGAGTTCTTCTCAATGCATCACTATGCATATGCTCAATTCCCACTTGGCAAAGCTCTCAAAATCCTTAATGATTCTGACTTCAATCTGAACTCATAGTAGAGTTGTTCCCCTGTGCACTCCTTGCACTAGCTCGATGCCCTCATGGCAGAGCTTCATAGAACTCCACAGAAATTTTGTCTGCAACTGTGTTTTCTCCTACACAGCCTTGCCTCCAAGGTATTCAACAACCTTGAGGTCTTCCTCCCGAGTTGTTGATTTTAGCTTCTGTGCCCACCTGGCATGCCTCTGTCTGAACCCACAAAATTTAGAAATGCACCCTCTGTGCACGGCTATTAGAAACCGCAGCGTTCTATCACACCCTCTTGGTGCGAAGCCTCAAAGACCTCTCAATCCTGAAACCAAACACGCTCCTGCAAATGAAAACCTACATCATACATTCACAGCATAATAAGAACACACACAAACATTCATTTAACACCAGAAATATGCAGGAAAAACTGTTGTTTATATTAAATGGCAAATGCCTGTTTGTACAAGGTGTTCCTGAGCATGGCCTGTAACAAGGTCTCGACTCTTCTCTTCTCTTCTCTATGCTAACTCCTTCCAAAATGAGACCCCAAAATATCTTTTACCTAAGGGGGCTCTTCGATCTCTTCCCTCCAATCTACTTACCCTATTCAATGGAATTGAAAGGGCTGTCTAGTCTGCAAATCGGATCTAGATCTCAACCTTACAAAACATTAAAGGCCTATCTACCTATAGCCTGTGTAAAGGAACGGCTTCACGGCTCAACAACATAAAACATTTAATTACATTCATTCAAATTTTAAATGAGGACTGTGCCTCTCTTCAACACGTTATTTGAATTCACTGACGTGGCTGGCTAGCTGACGTGGAGAGATGCTCCTGCATCAGACTGGGGGTAGTATGGGGAGGTGAAATTGTGGGAGAATACTAAATTGGAGGAGAGTTCAATAAAGATCTCCTTCTCAAAGTGTTTCCTGTGATCGGAGACTAACTGTAGTGGGACTCCGAAGTAGGCAATGACATGGTTGAAGAAAAAACACGCTGGTGTGTCAGTGGTGTTGTTGAAGGTGGGCATGGCTTTGGCCCATTTGGCAAAGTAATCAGTGACCACGATGATGTACTTGTGTCCATTGCTAGATGGAGGGTTGCAAGTCATGAAGTTGATGCCCCATTTTCAAAAGGGGCTGACAGTGATGACTAGATGTAGAAGAGCGGGTGGAGCTTGCAATTTGTTTGCATAAAGCTGGCATTTTTCACATCACTTCACAACGTGGATGAAGTCATGAAACAAGGTGGGCTAGAAGTAGCTTGATTGAATTATTTTTTGGGTGGTGGAAATCCCTGAGAGGTGGCCACCACAAGCACTTCTATGGTAGTCGTTTAAGACTCTATCGACTTCGTCAATAGTCAAACATCGACGGAGTATGGTGTCAGCCCCTCGTCGATATAAAATGTCACCGATAAAGAGATATCGAGGGGCCTGATGACGAATGCACCGATGATTGTCTCAGGAGAGGTGAGATCCAAACTTTTATGTTCAAAGGTAGACGAGAAGGTCACCATACTAGGGGTATTCCAAGGGGATGTAGAAGAGGTGTTCGTCAGGAAAGTCCATTTTGACGGGTGAACTAGCAGCGTTTGAGGGAAGTGACGTGATGAGTTCGGTGAGGATGAGCGCTTTCTTACTGTTGGGAGTTGAAAACTCTAGGTCGTATCCCTGAAGGATGACAATCCATAGGGAAAATTTGCCATTAATTTTCCAATGACTCAACAATTATTGCATTGGGTTGGAATCTGCCATGACTTTGGTAGTGCACAAAAAGATATAATGATGCAATTTTTGGACTACAAGGACAAATGTGAGGGCAAGTTTCTCTTCATGGTTTTATTTTAGGGGTGGTCTTGAAAGGTTTTTACTAATGTAGTAAATGACGTGCTCATGACCATCATCCCCTAATTGGATGAGAACTTCTGTTACTGAGACGACTGAGGCTGATAAGTAGAGGATGTAGTCGCGATCATAGTCAGGTGGACTAATCAAAGGGGTGTTGGAGAGAGCTGCTTTTATATCATCGAAAGCGGTTTGGGCATGTTCATCCCATCAGAATGGGATATCATGATGCAGAAAGTGAAGGAAACCATGCGCGAGAGTGGCATAATCTGGGAAAAAGTGTCATAAAAAGTTGGCTTTGCCTTGTAGGCTCTGTAGTTGGTGCAAATTCTGAGGTGGTGGAATTGTTGTGATGGATTGGACCTTGATTTACTCTATGATTCCTGGTTTGATGGAAATGTCAATTTTGACAGTGGGGGAAATGTTGGCCATGCTACCTAATTCAAAAGCATCGGGGGCAGGGATAGGGTTGTTGAACCAGTCTATATGCCTTGATGGGATGAAATCCTTTATTTAGATTGCACGTATGGAGATTTGGCTAAGGGGTTCAAAGGATTCCTGTGAGAGAAAAAGCGCTCTGTGATGGAGCACATTCCATGGGAAATCGAGGGTAGATAGTTCTTCGAGGATATCTTCATCGCAGTGGAAAATGCGAGAATATAGGGGATCCAGGGAAGTAATAGTGGTGACTGTCACCATGTGATTATCTTCAGGGGTGAATATGTAGAGGGGGTATCACAAAGATGATGTGAGGGCATGCTTGACATAAACCATATGTTCATACACTGTGGGTTGTGAACCGTGGGTGGGGGTAAGATTTCCTGAGGGAAATGAACCAGAGAGTTGGGAGGATTTGGGGGTAAATCCTCAGACAATCTATCCATGAACCATGGAGGGGTAGGAAGTGCCTCAGGCTCAGGGGAGGTGATGTGAACATTATCTGGAGAGGGAGTAGGGGGAATCACTCGTATTGCAGGAAATGAGGGGTTTGGAGGATTTTGAATAAGGGCCATTTGATGACGCCTGTATTCAATGATCGTGGGACACTGGTATGTGAAATGATCAAGTGATTCACAAAGAGAGCAAGGGTATCTCATCCATTCATTGACTGAGTTTGTGACATAATGAATGTCAGTGACGTGAGTACCCAATGACGTAGGCTGAGAGGGGTCTTGCTGAAAGCTCTGGCGTACTGCCGTGAACGCTTGTTGAAACTGAGGTAGCATGGGGAAATGGTGGGTGTAATGGCCATACTCTGAACATATGGCACATCCAAATGTAGTTCCAACCCTTTATTTCTTGTAGTAGGGGACATGGTGGTAGTACTAGGTGTGCTTGGTGAAGAGACATGCAATGTGGTTGCTCGAGGGAATTGGATCAGATTGCGTAACTCAGGGAGAGAGGGACATCCATTTGTGGGGTGTCCTTCTCTCTCGCATAGTGTGCAAGGAGGTTGAACTTAGGGAGGAAGTGTATCGGTGGGCTCTTTCTTTTTCCGCCTGCCCCCAACTATGGCGGGGGTGTTGGAAAGTGTGGGTGAAGGTGGTGCAGTTGGAGTTTGTACTAGAATCTGCATCGGGATTCCCTCAGATTGGGGAGGGAGGGATGGTTGAGGGACCATCACGCATGGGTGTAGATACCATAATGGAATGGAGAGAACCATGTTAGGAAGGGTAAGCATTGCGACTACTTGAAAATCTTGTATGCCCGGTGGGGGGTAGAAGAAGGGGATTATAGTAATGGCTTGGGGGATTGTCTCCCAAACCAGGATTTGACCCTGGGGGAGGGTGAAATCGGGGGTGTGTGGTGTCAGAGGGTTATCAGTGGGTTCTTGAGGTAGGATTTCTTCCACTGGTGGGACGTAGAGGGGTGGAGAAGCCTCTGTGGGAGGAATGTTATCTCTAGTTTTAGTTCCATCAGAAGATACGACACACACTTGTGTCGAGGGGTGGATGAGTGGTGGTGCTCCATGGTATGTCCCCAGCAAGGATGGGTCTTTGAAGATTTCGGGGCCCATCTCTATGAGTGGGTAGGCATTGGAATTAGTGTGGAAAAGAGGTAGGATGTTATTGATGTTGGAGGAATGGTTAGGTTCGTAATGCGAAACTTGGTTGATGGTGATGATCTTCCCATTGTGGGGGAACATCATTGTTTGAAACACAGAAGAGGCCACAACCTTCATAGAGTACATGTAACTACGCCCAAACAAGATGTTGTAATCAAGTGGGGTGTCAATAACTTCAATATCGACGAGGATAGTTTTTCCCCCAAGTTCAACAGGGACATTTTGAAAGATCCCTTCAGGAGAGGATGGTCATCCATCATAATCTCTCAAAGTGATGGCAAATGGTATTAGCTCAGGGGAGCCAAGTTTCTACCATACTGTTTTGGACATGATGCATGTGGATGCACCTTCATCGATGAACTGTGATGTTTTGAATATTGACTGGTATCTAGAAAGCTATCAAAGTGGGGAGATGGGGTTCCCCACAATCTATATCAAATGTGATGAATCTAGTATTAGTAGGGTTGACTGCCCCCAAGGCAGAAAACAATAATTTTCATTGAGAGTGGGACAGGTTTGGAGGAACTCCAAGACTAACATGGTTGTAGGGGATTGCGCCAAGTCATCAACTAGACTGTAATTGTGTGTCGCCCTAGCCTGAGGGTTGTTGACATTCCGTCGTAATGGGATGCGAGGAATATGCATGGGTGGCTCAGTGTTAGGGTGTAGAATCATCAAAGGTTTTCCAGTTGTAACTGGAGCTTCTTTCGAAGTGGTGGGAGTAGATTCAAGGGGATCGATGTATTGATGACCGTGCGTTTGTAGAATAATTTATTCTTCGCTAGTGAGGAGGATAGTGTGATCCGCAGGATTCCTAGGGTTTTGATACTATCCCATCTGTGGTGGGGCAGGGTGCATCTCCTGCTAGATATTCATCACACCTTGGTGTGGAATGGGATTTTGCAGCACAGCTGGGGGTGGTTGTTGAAAATACTATTGTGGGGCCTGCTGAGGGGTAGGCGATGTTGGAGAACATGGTAGATTCATGGAATCTTTCATCTGTTTGAAGTCGACGATTTGGGGGAAATGGTGAGTATAATGACCATGCTCACCACAAAGGGCACAAGGGAAGTTCATCCAGAGGTTGTTATTGTTGTTCCTCCCCTGGCATTTGTTGTTATTACCCCGTTGGGAATTCTGGTTCCCCTTATTCTAGTTTCCCCTAGAAAGTTGGTTCTGTTTGGGGTTGTTTCCCCTGGGTCTGGGGTTATTGTTTCGATTTTTTCCTTTCTTTTTGGCATTATTCGACTGATGGGCCAGATTTTCCATATTGAGTTGTTCAAATTTTTAAAATTTCTGAATGGGAGAGGGCTGAACAAAGTTAACCCCAACATGTGGTTGTCCTTGTGGAGGAGCAATAGGCTATGGAGGGCCGAGAAATGGGAAATACATATTATTTTGTGACAATGATATGTAGGGTGTATAGGAAGGTGTAGCGCTTTCATTATTGCTTAGGGTGTAAGCTGAGGTAGAGGGGGTACCCGAACTTGGTTGAATAGCCAGGCGCATCATGGGTGTCAGCGAGGGTCCACGTATGGGTGGAGGGAGGACAATAGGGTATGGCTGTTGATGAGGGGGGGGAATGGTAATAAGGGGGTCCTCCATACATCGACGAATATTGGGGTGTACCGTACATAGGTGGTAGTTGGATGTACAGGTTGTGGTGTGTTGTGGTACCAATCAATCCATCCGCTAAGTGAGACATCCTAGGTTTGTCTTGGCTGAATGGAATGGGTCTCGGGGTGTCAGGTAGTACTGTGTATAAATATCCTGACTATCCATAAATGAGTTCATACTATTGAGCCTTGCTGATGGTTGCTTCTTCTATTTAGGGGAAGGTGGAGGTCATATCTTTGGCAAGGAGAGGGACGAGTGACCTAAGAAACCAATCGATACATTGTTCTTTGGTGGTTTCTTCTTCGCATAGACTGCTTCACCGACGCCATTCATGAATGTGGTCAGTGATATGTGTGGATGAGGTTTTCTTAAACTCAGAGAGAAGTTTGAGACCATTTTCATGATGAAATAGTAGTTGAAAGAAGGTCAAAAATGTTTTGGCCCAGGATTCAAAAGTTACATGGGACTTTATTTTTCGTCCACATACCATTTGGCTGATGGACCTGTGAGTGTGCACTAAAATAACCTTAATCGGACAGAGCCATCCGTGATGCTGTTTGAAGAGCACCATAAGTGGAAGGTCATGACATGGTTGGTGGGATCTTCTCTCGCCTTTCCTTCAAAATTGGGAATGTCCGTAGGTAGTTTGGTGAGCATTGCAGGCCATGTGGGGTTGTGCAATATAAGATCATTTGTGAGCTTACTCAAATCATGTATGTTGAGGGAGGCCAAATATGGCATGTGGATTAGTGGTGGTGGAGGATTAATTCCAGCCATGGTGTGATCAGGTTGTGTACTTGACCCTTGAGGGGGATTGGGTGGGGTTGTACTTCCTCCTTGAGAAGAAGCCTATCCCCTGCTTCTTTGTAAAGGAGAGCTAGTGGATGGTTGGACTTGGGAATTGGACCCAAGTAAAGTGGAACCAAGTAAAGATGATCCCAAAATAGTAGCACTTATAGGGGTGTGAGATGGTTGATTCGATGATTTGACAAGACTAGGAACTCCTCCTAGAAGAGGAGGGAGGTTCTGCAAGCGTCTGGAATGATGGGGATTTTGTGGGTCCCCTATGATGTTCGACTAGCAAAGTGAATGTGTGTGAATGGTGATGAGAGCAATAAATGAACAAGAGTCTTTGTATAATTTTGGACCTTCACAATATATCTCACAATCGCATGTAATCACAAGAGAATAATACATAAATCAATTGAAAAGAAGCATACATGTGGGTAGGTGGATTTTGTCCACGTGGGAGAACAAAGAAAACAAATTATCATGTCCTAAAAGACATAATGTCCTTCCTCTCAAAATAACACTAGACCTTCCAATAGCACTCAACAGTGGCGTCTGAAGCCACCAGAAGAGGAGCTAGTGAAGGATGAAACAATTAGTTATAATGAGGGGTAGAGGGTGCATATCCCAAAAGAGATGGTGATATTTCCCAATAGCCACACAAAATATGATCAAGGTGCAATGGCAGCCCATAATTTCCACCTGGGTAGATGTCCTAAAATTTGGCCACTAGGTACCTTGGTCAAAGTGTGACATTTAGATTTTCGACCTTAGAAATGGGTCATGGGCTGGATCCCTTCCAAGAGGTGGGTGCCTCAAGGGGGGACACACAGAACAACTGGACCTCAGCCTTCGACCCTTCATGGGTATCTCCCTGACTTATGGTGTAGGAACACTTGACTTGGAGGATTTTAATGTTCCCTATTTGTCAACTTCTAATGTTTTGAAGATATGAGAACCAGATAACGGGAAGTTATTTGGATGCCTACCCCAAGATCCTACCTAGACTAAAAATTTCTTTTGGCACCTCCTATGGAGGAAAACTTAGTGAGTTTTTAGAAAATTTTAGATGTGGTTGTTTGAGATATTGGGGGTGTGAACCAATCTTGTTTGAATTAAGTGGGAGTGGGTAATTCCTTCAAGAAATAGTGGGACGTTTCAGAATCCCTTTGGAGGAAACCTACTTCAACCTCCACAATTCAAGATGAAATTATGTGAGTGAGTAGTGACTTTGTGTGTGAGCAAGTGATCAAATGTGCCAAATTTTTAATAAGTTAGGTGTCACCTTGTAGCATGTGGACTTCGTGTGTGTTGTTGGGAAAAATACCCTACGGACTAGCAAACTAGGGTCAGACTTGCATGCATATTTTGACCGTAAAGAAATTACTTTTTAACCTACAACCTGAAACTTAAACCCCTCTTTCACAATACATGCATGGAGAATGACTACTAACCTTGTCTCCAACGTTCGATGTAGATCCTCCATTGCGCTTTTGACCACTTGCTTGCGCTGCTCCTTCCAAAGATAACCTGCAAACAATACAATCAACTATGCATGCATGCTACTTCTCTACTTGAGGGTTAGAAATTAAGCATAAATTAACCAAACCATAGATAACTCATGCATTGGGACGGGAAAAGTATTCTTTTATTATTTGAAAAATGAATCAACTTACAATCAAAGTCAAGACCGACCACCGCTCCTTGATCCTGATCCTGGGCTCCTCTTCTTCTGTCCTCCAACTGCTTTGCGTTAAAACTCCTTTGGCATGAGGAAAGGCTAAAGGGTTGGGACAATGGATTATGTAAATGGGCAGAGTTTCTTTGCTATATTTTTTCCTCCTCCAAATGGTGCCCCTACCCATTCTTTTATAGGCTAGAAGAAGCTAGGGTTTTGGACGAACCCTCGGCCATGCATGGCCTGGAGTTTCAGTTAACTGACCCATAGCTTTTTATTCCATCGGAAAATTTCCTTTTTTTGTGCTTTGTTAGGTACACGCGGGCTATAGTGAGCCAGCTAGCATGTACACGCGTGCATTAATGGGTTAGGGCGCGTGGGCCTTGACCCAAGAGGATTTCCAAAGAGTTGTTCAACAGATGTTTTGGCAATGAAGGGATATGAGTTGACCTGATGCCAGGTAAGCATGCATGGTGCAATTTAGGGTTATAACAAATGCCCCCTAATGTGTGAGGTCAGAAGAGCATCTGATGGACGAAATACATTACCAATCTTTTACCAATCTTTACTGATGTGTTGAATGAGTAAGCCCAAGGATCAGGAACTAGGAGGTGTCGTCTACAAAATAACACATGTCTCACCGAGGTGGGCATACCTATGCTCGATATAAAATAGAACCATGGCTACCAATCAAATACACTGTAGATCCATGTCAAATAACTATAAAGAGTAGCCGTGAATAATACACAGCAGAGCTACATCTCAAAATCAGAAAGATATACATATAGAGTACCCATCTTTCAGAAGCTGATTCGGCCTGATGGTTGTACTTCAGAGCTCGAGCAACAACTTCAAAATCTTCTAAAACTTGGGTAGGAGTGTAATATGAATGTATGACTGCACTACCCAGAGGTCTTCGACGACTCGTCGGTTATGGACTTGATAATATTGATGATCGGACTGAAGGCTTCAGTGATTTCTAACAAAGACTTGATTGGACGTTCAGGATGGCCAGATATGCGGGAAAGAGACATATTGCAGAGGGGACGACTCAGGCTTAGTGACAAACTTCCCTTAGACAACAGCACGACAAGTGATAAGACTCAGGCAACATATATGTTAATCATAAGTCTATGAAGCAAGAGGCAACGCAAACTCTCCATATGTTTGGAAGAGTAACCAAATGGTGGAGGACACAACTCTATATAGTGAGAAAAGATTCCTAAGGTCGTACTACATCCCATAGTATGATAATCAAACGAACAGATGTGCTTTATCCAAGGGTGACTCATTATGCTGCCAATAAAGAAAATACTTTTCTCATCCTCTTTTTGGGGTATATTTGTTTTTTTTGTTCTTTTTGGTAATTTTTAAAAAAGACTAAAGGGATATTACGTTACAATGGAGGAACGAGTACTAAAAACATACAAGCTCGAGGCACAAGGACAAGACTGATGTTCTGGTAAAATGATACTCAGAAAAATCCTCCGGCGGCCAAAGGTGTTAAGACGCAGAAGCAAACTGTCACAAGGCTGATGGATAAGGTATGCAAATGCGGTTGATAGAACACACAATGGTAACGTC
>SNQJ01S0032968.1:3051-29871 GCA_010110895.2 Picea sitchensis
TCCTATGGATGTTTGTCATCTATTGCTGGGTAGACCATGGAAATATGACAGGAATTTGATTCATGATGGGAGAATGAACACATACACCCTAGAGAAGAATGGGAGGACACACATGTTGCTTCCGATCAAGGATAAGGAGGTGAAGCTGGAAGTAAGCAACACTGTGCTTCTCATGAGTGGGAAGGAACTTCTTATAGAGGTTAAGAAGAAGGAGGATCCAAAGTTCATTGTGGTCAGGAAACCAAAGATCGTTCTGACTAGCACAAGAGTGGATGATTTACCAGAAGAGATTCAGGAACTGTTGGAAGAGTTCGTTGACATCGTAGTGGACGAATTACCTCGTTTGTTACCACCGATTAGGAGTGTGAGTCATCATATTGATCTCATACCAGGATCTAGTTTACCAAACAAAGCCACATATAGGTTGACGCCGCAAGAGAATGAAGAGGTTAAAAGGCAAGTCCAAGATTTGTTGGACAAAGGTTTGGTTAGGGAAAGATTGAGTCCATGTGTTGTTCCAACAGTACTTAGTCCGAAAAAAGACAGAGGCTGGAGGATGTGTACTGACTCAAGGGCGATTAACAAGATAACCATAAGGTATAGATTTCCATTGCCTAGGATGGATGATCTGATCGATTGCTTGAGTGGAGCCAAATATTTTTCAAAAATTTATTTGAAAAGCGGTTATCACCAGATCCGCATGAGAGAGGGTGATGAATGGAAGACAACATTCAAGACAAACGAGGGTTTGTACGAATGGCTTGTTATGCTATTTGACTTAACAAATGCCTCGAGTACCTTCATGAGGTTGATGAATGAATTCCTAAGGGAGTTCATCGGTAAATTTGTCATTGTGTACTTGGATGATATACTGGTTTTCAGTGAGATAGTGGCAGAGCATCTGAAGCATTTGGCTATAGTGATGTAGAAGTTACAGCAGGAGAAACAGTTGATAAATATGAAGAAGTCCTCATTCATGAAGACATAACTCATTTACTTGGGGTTTGTTATTTCTACAAATGAGTTAAGGATGGATCCAGATAAAGTGGAAGTGATCAAGAATTGGCCATCACCGAGGAACATATTTGAGGTGAGAATTTTTCACGGATTGGCTAGTTTATACTGAAAATTCATCAGGAATTTCAGTGGAATTAGTGCAGCAATGATGGATACAGTGAAGAAAAGACACAAGTATTTTCACTGGACCAAAGAAGCTGAGAATAGCTTTAATCTGTTGAAGAGGAAGATTACGGAATGACCAATTTTGGTGTTGCCGGATTTCTAGAAAACATTTCAGGTGAAATGCGATGCAAGTGGATTTGCAATCGGGGCAGTCTTAAGTCAGGAACACAGGCCGATAGCCTACTTCAGTGAGAAGCTGAATGAAGCGAAAGTGAAGTACTCCACTTATGACAAGGAGTTTTATGTTATCATCTAGGCATTGAAGAAATGGAGGCATTACTTGATCCCGAAGGAATTTGTCTTATACAATGACAATCATGCATTGCAGTTTGTGACTCAATAGGAGAAGTTGAATCAGAAACATGTCAAATGGGTTGAGTATATGCAGAATTTCACATTTGCGATTAAGCATATTTCTGGTACTGCTAACAAAGTGGATGATGCTTTGAGGAGGAAGTGTTTGTTGTTGCAGGAGTTCAAAGTCAAAACATTGGGTTTTGATGATCTTAGGAACATGTACGCTGATGATCCAGATTTTAAGGAGGTGTATGAAGCAGCTAAGAATCTAGTTCTCAGAGACAGAAGCCAGTGGATAGAATACCTGATCCAGGAGGGATTATTGTTCAGAGGTAATCAACTGTGTATTCCGAAATGCTCCATGAGGGAGAATCTACTAAAGGAGAAACATAGTGGAGGATTAGTAGGACACTTTGGTCAGGACAAGACATTCACAAAATTGAACAAGTCATATTTTTGGCTGGGAATGCGAGAAGACGTCAGGAGATTCATGGATAGATGCATAATTTTCCATCATTCGAAGGGAAGGAAAAAGAATTGAGGATTCTATCAACCATTTCCCATACCAGAGAGGCCGTGGGATGCAATCAACATGGATTTTGTATTGGGGTTTCCAAGAAAACAAAGAGGATTTGATTCAATCTTTGTGGTGGTGGATAGATTTTCCAAGATGGCACACTTCATTCCATGTCAGAAGACCAGTGATGCAACTCACATTGCTAACCTGTTTTTCAAAGAGGTCACTAAACTTCATGGGTTGCCGAGAAGCATAGTTTCGGATCGCGACACCAAATTCATAGGGCATTTTTGGAGGACCTTATGGAATAAGTTGGGGACTAACTTGTCATTTAGTTCATCTTATCATCCTCAGATGGATGGAAAAACATAAGTGGTGAACAAAAGTCTAGGAGACTTGCTGAGGAGCTTGGTGACAGAGCACCACAGCCAGTGGGATAGTATATTACCGCAGGCAGAATTTGCTTATAATGACTCGGTTAATAGGAGAACCAGGAACAGTCCATTTCGGGTTGTTTATGGCATGTAACCGAGAGGAATTTCTGAACTGAGGGATTCAGAACAGACTGCAACTAGGAGTTCTAGTGCAGAAGAATTCGCAAAGGCAATGAAGGAACTTCACAGCCAGGTGAAGGAGTGACTATAGAATTCAAGCCAGGAGTATAAGCGTAGAGCAGATCAGCATAGAAGACAACTTCAGTTTGAAGTTGGTGACTTGGTTCTGGCACATTTGAGAAAAGAAAGGTTCCCGAGAGGAACATATAATAAGCTGAAGATGAAGAAAATCGGTCCATGTAGGGTCTTGAGAAAATTTGGGGCAAATGCTTATGAGATTGAATTACCTGATGGGATCGGAATTTCTCCGATATTCAATATCTCAGATTTGTACCCATATAGAGATGAAGAGACAGAGACTGGATATGAGAAGCCAATGATCCAGTGGCATAAACAGATGCTAGTTGCAGAGAAGTCGTAGATGGAGCGTATACTAGACAAGAGAGTAAGAAAAAAGACCAGGCGAAAAGAATATTTTGAGTATTTGGTCAAATGGAAGAACCATCCAGTTGAAGATGCCAGTTGGGAAAGCGAAGCAGAGATATAGAGGCATGGACAAACCATGCACGATCTCATGGACAGGAGCCTGTTAGGACCACATATTGTACTCTTTTCGCCCATACTTTTTGCTATTATTTTTCCCTTCATCACCTGCATTTTGACTTATACTATCATTACACCTAATCATTCCAAGGTATACAACGTCCTTTCTCATTACTTTATGCTGTGATTTTGACTTATACTATCATTACACCTAATCAATGGTTAGGTTCAAAAAAAGTAATGTAAAGTATTACTTTATGCTTAATCCGTTATGCATAATACTTTACATTACTTTTGAACTAACCATTGATTAGAAGTGCGTATGTCCATATTTGCGTAATAATAGCCAGGACCGTCAAACACAAACTCCGCCCCAAAGCCACCACTGAAATGATGCCGGAACATCTGAGTCGCTACACAGTCCGAGGATGCATGCCGAAACACGAAGCAGCTACACGATTCAATGCGTATGATGAAACACGGAGCTGCTACACTGCATGCCGACACGAGGAGGTCACTTAATGATGCTGAAATGACGAAGTCCCGACAAATTTAGCAGCTAACCCGCCAATACGTAACATAAATTCGCACTAAAAACAACATTAGCCTATGGAAGAAGTTTACACCAAATTGCAGAATAACAATGATCTGGTCCAGCCCCTTGTATTAGCATTTGGTTGCATAAGAATAGGACACCCTATACCGATTTAGAAAGAAGATCCGATTCAATATAGGATCCAGATCTGCCTTGCATCGGTTAGACATCGATGTGATTTCCCTTTAAATTCAAGGAAATCACCATTCGAGAAAATCAATTTTTAGTGCCCAGAACTCGTAGACGCTGGACGGTTTAATCTCCAATTTGTAATATGGTATTTCTACAGATGAATAGAAGACTGCTGATAATTGGCTCTAAGTTTCATTCTCTGTGGGGAATCTTGTGAGAAGCTAGGGCCCACCTTCTTCACAAGATCCATCCCTTAGTTAGAAGCGAGATTATTTAGTTTCACATATTTGGTTTTAATCGCCATTTTAACAACACCGCTATGGATTTCAAGGCAATAAACACTACTGACTCTTTCTTAATTATTGAATGGAATTGTAATTCTTTTATCAGCAATCTGTGTGGTGATTCTATGTTAGCGTGAGGTTTGATTAAAGATTCCTCGCATACCGTGAAGGGATTAAAATATCGCACTCAGAGTTCATTATTATTTCAGCCTTGTTAGACAAAGGGTCCGGATAAAGGCCCTCTTTACGAAGGAATCTAGCCATCTTGGATCAGATCTCTTCCGCTACATAGACAGAGATCTGGCTAAAAGTCCCTACTCAGCCAGGAAGGACAAACGCCTTTTCTTCTGTAGAACTCCTTTATCCCCGCAAGTGTGCTAGCCGAGATTTGCTAGGAAGTCCCCGTCACCAGAAGGGGAATCGCGAACACCTTTGTCTTCCTCGTAGATCTCCCTTTACCTCCTGCAAGTGTGTTAGTCAAAGTGGATTAAAGGTCCCTCACTCAGAAAGGAAGGAACCAAACATCTTACTCAATCGCCTATTTCTTCCGTGGTTAATCAGAAGTGGGTTAGAGATCGCTGCTTAGAAAGAAGGGAATCAAACCACCTTGTTCTCTCAGACTTCAACTTCACAAGCAAGCTAAACAAGTAAGGCCTGTTCCCCGCCAGGTCAGAAGGAACTAAGAGCTTTTGGTTCTCCTCAAGTTAGATAGAGCTTATTGTTTTTCGCATTATTGCTTTCATGAAAGAGTGTTAGTAATCGAAGTCTCCGCTTTCTGAAGAGTAAGGGTCCCCGCTCTCCTCGACACAAGATAGTTGCCCTACCCTACTGCAATGTTATTTAAAATGTAATCCGTGATTCTTAATTTGAATTATGAAGAATTGCAATAGGGAGATCTCTTTCCTGTGATACAATTCAGAGCTTCAGTTCATTTCAGCAAGTTAGATAGAATGATTTATTTACTACAACACTAAGTGCTTTTGGAATTGAGCATATACAGTGCACAACTACCTTTGAAACAAAAGACTTCCCTGGGTTGATAATTTATGTTTCACTTGGTTGTTTAAAATTAATTAAGCAATTATAGTGACCAACAGAGCCCATGAAAATTTTCAAGCGAGAGAGTATGATGCAGGAGCATCGTCAACATTAAGAGAGCCAGCGTGGAAGCGAAGGACAGCTGGACAAGCGCCAGTGTGAATTTTGAAAATACCTTGAAGTTGTTGCGCGATCTTAAATGTAGTCATTAATAAGAGGTGCACTTGTATAATGTAAATGGATCTTGAGAGATTTGCTCTCGTCCTTAGTAGGTAGAAGGCATTTAAAGTAGTTAATGCAGGTAGATAGAATTTAATTCTAGATTAGACTGTTTGAGAGTGAAAGAGGGAAACAGGATATAGACACCCTCGTTGTGTATTGTAAATACACAATGAATGAATAGAAAGAATTGATTCAGATTCATGGTTTGTGTTCTTCTCTCTGTATTGATGCTGAATGATATGCTCAAGAATGTTTGTTTCATGTTATACATTTGCTTTATATGTTGTGTATATGATTTCATGTTTGAGTTGAAGTCTGAGAGGAAATAGGAATGAGTTTCAATTGTTTCTCTATCTGAGTCAAAGGTTCCTGTAAGGAGTGCAGTTGAAGTGTTCATAGGGAGTGCGTCGACAAGAATTCAGGGTGGCATCTATGAAGCTCAGATAGTTTTACTTTTGTTCTCATTTCCTCAATAGTGCAGACAGGCACATGCGCCGTGCAAGGAGTGAACAGGCCAAGATAAGTTCAGGGTTTTGAACCTAAGTAAAATGTCAGGCCAAGATAAGTTCAGGGTTTTGAACCTAAGTAAAATGTCAAGGGACTACTGCGGCAAGTGTGCACAGGGTCGAAAAGATTCAACACTTGAAAGTGGTTGAATGTCTGCCGCAAGGAGTGCGTGCAAAGTGTTCTGAAAGATTTAGAGTTGGGAAAGCTCAGGAGGTATAGGACCTTCGAGTAATTCACCAAGGAGAAGCACAGGAAGCTTGCGTCACAGAGTGTTCAAGAAGGCATCACAAGTTTGCGCGCAGGTGGACGAGTTCCACGGAGGAACACTAGGTCATTCACAAAAAATCGCCAAGGGAGGAACGAACGTTCGGTATTCTCCGAGGAGAATCCACGAATTCCCGTGAGCCATTAGATCTCAGAGAGGAGCAGGGGAGATATGCGAGTATTCCCAAAGGGTCTAAATCTCAGGAGGGGCAGGACCGTAGATCCGAGCCACAAGGGCCATCATATTTACGTGTGAAGTCGCATATCGGGGTTTCGTAGGTTGAAACTCTGTGATATTGCAATGAGAATTACGAAATTGTGATACGTGATATCCTGACAGCTACGAGAATAGTGTGGGGCCATAGGAGTCGGTGACGTGGACAAGTGGCACACCATTTCGGGGTTTCACAGCGACAAGTCCCAAAACATTGACATCAGGATTCGTGATCCCACGAAGTCTGAAATCCCAATAGAGGTGACGGGACGTTGAAGGGTCAAACTCATGCGTGTGTCGGAGTTTCAGCATATCAGGAATCGGGAGTCAGGGATACAAGTTACTCGACATCGCAAGTGCCAAATTTGTGATAGAGGGAATCCCTATAGGAAAAGGTCAGCGTTGACTGGTTCTCGAGTCTCGGGGACTTGAGAGACCTATGCTCAACCATTTGATTCGTGAAGTTGCGAGTTCCGATCTCCCGAGTATAAAGAGGAGATCCCGTGGAGATTGATGTGGGTGTAGAATTCCCGATAGGGAATTAGAAGAGCCTTAGAGTTCTTCGAGTTGTGGAAGAGGAAATATCCTGAGAGTCAACGTGGACCTTCCAACCTGCGGGTGTGTTGGGATGGCGCCGACATCACAAGTAATAAAAACTAGTTCCAACAATTGAACGTACCTATGCTCAATGTAGGGAAATGCATGCGGGAGATGGACACTCAAGGGAACATTGCCTCCTAGGTATAGGGTGTCAAATTACGAAGGATATAAACAAGGCTCTGCTTGGTTGAGGATGCAAATTTTTTTAGGAAAATGGTTTATAACACAAAGAAAGAACCAACTATAGGATCAAAACTGCAAGCAAGGGCATGATATGCAATCACAACTTAATGCCAAAAAATGTCCTTTTTGTGTCTTTAAGTCTACTTGGTGTGAAAAAGGGGTAAACTTGTGCCAAATAGACGTCTTTTCAAATCCAATTTACGAGTGTGAAAGAGACAAGTTCACTCAGCCATATTTTCACTTTTTGAAAATGAGTCGAAAAAGAGCTTAACTAAGAATCATGTCATTTCAAGTCCAGTTTAATGAGTGTGAAAGGGAAAAATCACTCGACAATCTTTTCACTTTTTTAATGAGTCGAAAAAGAGATTAACTCAGACTCATTTGGGAGAGTCTAGGTGGCAAGTCACAGGGGAGGCCAAGGCTCCCGTGCTAGACTTCTGTGGAATTTTAATATCTTACGAATAGCTGACACAATATTGGGAAAACCCAAGGATTTCCAATTCGAGGAGGATAAAATACTTGTAGAGGTTATCTTATCTACAATATATCGAAGAATGCCCCTTATATGGAAGGGTGTAGAAGAAGGAATTTGAGGCTCTACAAGATCATTCCAATCAAAGGAAACCACCCTAGGACTTGGAGGGAGCATACTCAAAGAGAGTGGAATGCTCACTAGTGAATAAGGTACATACCTAGAAATGATAAGGACATGGTCAAGGGAATCATCACCCTACAAAATAAGAGTGGGATTGACCGAATATTGCATCAACAATGTCACTTCGTTAGGCTTGTCACTCTCCAAGAGAAGAGTGGGATCAACCGAATATTTCATCGACATGACCACTTCTTCAACTGTTGGTTGAATAGTATGTGAGACAACAAGGTCAAGAGATGCATCACCCCCAAAAATAGGAGTGGTTTTGGTTGAAGATTTCATCGAGAGGACCGTTGGTTGAACAAGACGCGAGACAACAAGGTCAAGTGATGCATCATCCCCTAAAGGAAGAGGATTGTCATCTGAATATTGCATCGGCATGACTGTTTTATCAACCAAATAAGGTTGGGAAGCCAACGATGACTTAGAACTAGAAGGGCCCCCAGGAAAGGACCATGCTTCTTGTACCACAAAAGTACCAAGGCACAAATGAGTAAGGTGATCCCCTTTGAAAATCCTACAAAGGAACTTGGGATTACATCCTACATGTCTAGGGTTCTCAATCGTATGAATTCCCCCAGCATGACTTGTAGTGGTTGGTGACATTTTTCCAGGATGACTTGCAAAGCCTAGTAGAAAATCCCCAACATGACTGGCAGAGGTTGGTGATGAATCCCCAACATGACTAGCAGAGGTTGGTGATGTATGTTCAGTGTGACTACAGATGACTAGACCTATGCCCCTAGTATTACTTGCAACGGTTGGTTGCTGGTCTTCAACATGACTAGAAGAGGTTATCGAACCATCTCCAACATGACTAACATAGGTTGGTGATATAATGCCAATATGTGGCTGACCCTCACAAGACGCAGTTGAGGAAGGTAGGGTCCAAGAATCAATAAAATAGGAAGTGTGGAAAGGAATGGACCTCCCTATCAAAACAGGCCTATTGGACATGGTGTAAACATGGTGATTTGATGTCGTGAATTTGAAAGTACCCATAAGGGAATAATACATTCTGACACCGATATTCTCAGTTGTTGGCTGAGAATTATTGATCATAGGGATCGACGGTCCAATAGATGCATTAGGACTAGAGCACGCAAAGGATAATTGATCGATCGTCACAATCTTCCCTTCATGAGGAAAATAAAGAGTACAGAAGATGGACGATACTACAATGATCATGGCATAAGTCCAATTACATCCTAGAAATAAGTTATAATCAAGAGCCGCATCAACTACCTCTACTTCCACCTCTATTGTCTTCCCACCTAACTGGACCAAAAAGGCAGGGAGAATATCGTGAGGGTGAAAGGAATGGCCATCAAAATAAGTCAACATGTTCGATGACTTGGAAAGAGTCATAGAAGTGAGATATTTCCAACAGACTAGGGACATCACACACGTAGTAGTGCCTTCATCAATAACCACACATTTGATGGTATACTTTGAGTACTCCACATGGACTTGGAAAGTCACATGGTAAGGCAAGTGAGGCTTCACATTTGTGACGTCAAACTTGATAAATTTTGAGCCACTGGGTTTTAGAGCTCCTAAACCAGAGAGTAAGACATTCCTTTGTGAGGGACACATCTGGAGTACCTCCAAAGACAACATCGCACAAGGGGTTTTACCCAGATCCTGAACAATAGAGTAATTTTGGGAGGCTCTAGAATTTGGATTGTGGGTAGAGGGCTTGAGTACTCCTTTTGGAATATGAGGTGGTGGCTCTAGTTTCTCAATCTGTAAATTCATCTCTGTAGTTACAGGAGGAGTTTATAGACCAGAAATATCTTTTGAAGAGCTATAATCTCAATATCGAGTGGCTACATGAACTTTTGCATCAACCATATTGATACATAAATGGTCGGCATCTTGCGATGATGGGTTTTGACTCCCACCAACTGCATTTTCGGCATTTGAGGAGCTCGAGGATAGGTGTTAATTATCTGGGAATGGATTCGTCAGTATGACGGGTGGTAGAGATAATAGCCTCGTAACTTCTACAAATTTGGGGCATAAATGGGTAAGGTGATCATCTGTGCAAATCTTATAGGGAAACTTCACCTTACATCTTTCTCATTTGCCTTCTCTAGCATTATCATTCGTCTTTTCATTATTACCATTGTCCTTGGTTTTATTACCAATTTTCCCACCCTTACGAGTATTACGTCCTTTCTTCTTATTCCCTCCTGGTTGTTGGTTACCATTTGGGTTGACCGACGATTACACAGAATGTACATCTATTGACTGAGTGGGTTTGGAAGACATAGATGAAGCTGGCCCTCCCGCAGACGGGTTAAGAGACAAATATTTCATATGGTTTGTCACCGAGTCTACAGAATTTACATTGGTGACACCTACAATGCCATTGGCATGAGGTCCGAGTTTTTTTCTAGGGTCGTAAGTCGACCGCGATGCGTCCTGAAGAAGGTCGTATAACATCCCAGACTAAGCATATATCAATTCTAACGATTGGGCTCTAAAGATCACCTCTTCCTCAGTGGTAAACCTGAAATTAGCAATGTCCTTTGAGATAGGAGCATGCAAAGACTTAAGGAACCATTCTAAAATAAATGTTGGGGGTATAGGGGTCTTAATCAACCTCTTCATCTACGCGACTCCTAGATATGGTCCGAGATATGAGTGGCGGTATCCTGGCGTAAAGTAGACAACAGTTCTAGGCCATCATCATAACGAATGGGTGACTGGAAGTGGTTGAGGAAAACCAACACCAACTGGCTAAAAGTCCCATATGACCCCCTAGGTAGCTCAATATACCATTTTGCAGCAACTCCTATGAGGGTGTGTTGTCATTAAGGGAATTCAATGAGCACCAAAGGTGAAAGGTAGTGACGTGATCACCAGGATCCTCTCCATTCTTACCCTCAAACTTTGGGATGTCCGAAGGAAGCTTGGTGGGGACGGGGGGGCATTTATTAACTTAGACAAGTCTGGTAGATTAAGCGTGGACAAAAAAGGGAGGCAGGGTTGAGACATCTAGCCCCAATCTCCCTATAAATATTGTGCTTGAGGAACTATAGGCCATCCAGGGTTCTGGTAAGCACCGTGGCCCAATCCAGCATTATAAAGTCCTCCCCTGGGCTGATTCATAAAAGGTTGGTTGAGCATCCTTCCAACAAGAATGTTTTGTTGAGGGTTAAATATATTCCCCCCAAGCGGATTGGATATGGGTTAGGGGTTTCCCAAAGCATGAACTGACCTCCTCTGGGTGGGAATCTGAAGGATAGACGTGGATTCGTCATGTCAAAAGTATTGGTTGGAATATGCACCGAGGAGGTGGGGTTTTAGGATGGAACTTGAGTCGAAGCTTATTCGCCAGGTTGAGTATTCCACCCAGAAGTAGGAGGATTGGACCTGGGGTTGAAAGAAAGAAAGCCTCCCATATTAGGAGTCGTTTAAGGGATTTGAGATCCACCAGACCAAAATGGAGTGTAAGGAGGTGGGTTGCTCGCAAGTCCAATGCTAGCATTAAGGCCAACAACTAGGATGGAGTTCAAAAAATATGAAGTAAAGCTGGGAATACCATAAGAAAAGGGACTAGAATCCATAGGGATGGATTGAACATTGTAGCCCGGTGAATGGCCAAGACCCCAAAAAGGGTTCTAGGCAGTAGCTTGAGAATTCACTATAGGCCGGGCCATAGTAATGATAGGTTCCTTTGGCACTATAGCTTGGAGGTTGCAGGAGTCGAAGGGGTGCCCTTCACTATAGTAGGTATGTGAGTCGAAGGGCTCCCAGTATTCTGAAGACTAGGTTCAGTACTCATCCTTGTAGAATCACAAGTCTGAATAGGGGATTTGTGTGTACCTCGCCTGATAACACTATGCCTTTTAGAAGGAAAAGACTCGAAATATGGTGGTAACTATAACAAGAGACAGGATTGATAGGGAGGCTGGTCTGACTCCACGATGACTTAAGACTCTAAAGATAAGAAAAATATCCTAGGACCAACTAGTAATCAAAGAGCACACCAAACATCAAACAAACAATATGCATATAAATGGGGTAAAGTGGTTGAGTGGCCTCCCTCTCTAAATAAGGTATGTCTCACCCAAGAGGGTCCTGAGACTCCCTGTTAAAGATCAAAGGTAACATAATCAGTTATAAGGGCCCTCGTGGGCTTAACAACCAGTCGGTAAGATCCCCCTAGAGAGGTAATCCTCCATAAAGGTTGTGTGTTGTCCAACCTTTATCTGACCTAGGGTACCTGCAGAATAACCCCTGCAAGTAACATATGAGACACCTAAGTCAAGAAACTAATAAACCACTATATAACTAATGCACAAGTGAGCATTCGTAAGTCAGGTCCACTGTATGGGCAGGGCAACAAATCCCGAAACCTTGAAATTACCTCATCTCATGGAGTTAAAGGCACTATCAAGATCCCCAGATATGAATAGATCCCTAGAAATATCTCTGATGCTAGTAAGGTATCGGGGGGATATCCCTTCAGCTGACTTAGTGTGACTTCATGATTAACTCCAGTGTGAGTGGGGTCTCCCGATCTTACCAATTATACAATGTATTTCTCCACTCCCTGACTCATACACATATGTTGATTTAATTTCCTTGGAGAAGTTTACTCACAAAATCCTATTCCAAGGCACTAAATCCTAGGCTAGTTTGTGCACCCTAGAAAATAAAATTGTGACTAATCAATTTTAAATTATAGCATTAATTTTAGTGGTCGTGATTACTCAAAAAGGTATGGTAGTGAAACTCATGGTGTTATGACTCTGCAAGAAAAATAAATATGAAAATAATGCAAAGTCCTAACTTTAACTTTCAATGAATGATATGCTTCTAAAAACCAATGCAATTTTCAAATTCAACTCTGTAATTTTGAAGTAAGATGCAATCTTTCACTATATGCACTAAGCTAATGAAAAAGACTCCAAAAGACAAAAATGCCAAGAAATGCAAAGTGCCTATTTGTTTTTGTATTTTCAATATAACAAAACTGAAAATGCATAGACTGAAAAGCAACTGGATATATAACCCTACTGTGTATAAAAAGAGATAACTCAAGTAGGATACCAAGCAACAAAACACTCATTCCAGTGTACAAGGACAACAAAAAATGAAAAGATGGTGAGAAAGACTTGGCCCATAAATTCAACCAAAAGAGGGTTTCTTGTCATCCCACAAGCACTCAACAGGCACTACAGAGACCTAAGAAGACTAAAAAAACATTAAATTCCACCCAACAACCATCAAACCAAGCAAACAGGAAAGTAAAAATGGTGTACACGACTTTTCAAGCAAACAAAGCATTTATACGCATCTTGCAGTGAGACAGCCAACCTATGTACGCAATGATCAAGATAAAAGGCACGTATATTATTCAAAACAAGGCCAGGCAAGGGAGAAAGGCTAAAAAATCAAACCCAGAGTGAACAAGAACTGTCAAGCAATGATACGACAAGAACCATAATAGAAACAAGAGAAATCTAAGGAGAAAAGTACTCCAAACACTAAGAAAGAAGATTTAATCCCATTATGGTCACCAATTATGTTATGAGGAAAATATCTCTATGGCTAGGGTAAACCAAAACAGATGGAAATGACTACATAAATCAACTCTATCCCAAACATATGCTATATAAACCAATATGCAAGCGAGATAATAAAGAGGCCTACCTTGTCCAGATGTTTGAGGAAGTCCATCGTTGAGCACTTGAACCCAAAGCTATATACCTGCAACTAGTTCTCAACAAACAAGCAAAGAAAGCATATGGTGGTAATATAAAAGGTTAGCACATTAGATAGCATAATCCATTAATAAACATAAAAAATATGCCCATGTATAATTACTCATATATTCGCAAAATATCAATTGGATGGGAAAGAAGTATTTCTATTAATAATTGATCGGCAAAAGAGAAAATATTACATACTTCCATGTCAGCATGGTCTGGAACCGAGAAACTAAATTCCTTCCACCTGGGCCTCCACCACTTCAATCCTCCACCAAAGGCAAGCTCATATAAGGGAGAAAATGGGTTTATTCATCAATAAGGGAAGATCTTGGGGGTTGAACACTGTGTTCAGACTTAAAGGACAAAGGGATGGAAACTCAATATGAAGTAATAATTTCTCCAAAGTAACTTTGCTCTCAAAGTTGAATTCTTCTCCTCTTCCATAGCTTGAAATTGGCCCATTTATATCCTTCAAAATGGAACTGAAGGGCCGAGTCAGAATGTTTCCAGTGTATGGAATGCCAAGGATCAAATATCTCCTATTGTTACATGGAAACCCAACATTTAATTTTCATTTTATGGCACAAATCTTGATGTATGTGGGTTGTAGTGGAGCAGCCTACATATACACTTGTTGTATAGTGTGCAAGGTGCGTATATGTGGAAAAATATTAATTTTTGTCCCTGGATTTTATCAACAGGGAAGATAAGTCTACATAGCGAAATGGAATAAGGCCCTCTGTGCAAGATTGCATAGGCTGACGCAAATATTTCTATAACATCAGTTCAAAGACGGAGATCAACTCTAGTTATACATCAACAAGGAAAGGATGCAAGGAGAAGGTAAAAAGCTAAAACCAATTTGTTATGGTCCTTTCAAAAATTTTGACAAGATTGGTACTAATGCTTTTGGGTTAGAATTGCCTCCATATATGCAAATTTATTCAGTTGTAAATGTGGAAAACTTGATATTGTATGAGCCTCCTATGTTCAGATTCCTACCATAGAGTATTTTTCTCTTGAGTATATCAATGAGTTGCAGGAAGACACCATTTTGGACAAAAGAATTTGTACTTCTCGCGGGGGATATGTGGAGTATCTTCGAGTGGGATTGAAGGGAACAAATACAAGTCATGCCAAGTGGATTGAGACCGGAAAAGTGAGGAAACAATATCCTTACTTATTTACCAACTGATACTATACTTTTGGTGGTCCAAAAGCTTCCAAGTGGGGAGAAATGATCTAGGAGGATCCTTAGGTCAGAAAATGCTCAAAAATGAAAGTTTTTGGAATCCAATGAAACCAATTCCATTGCGTCTGTATCGTCTCTCTAATTTTATCCATATATTTACTTCCTCAAATAGACATTGTATGCGAAAGTTATCACACTCTGATCGATTTCCAAAACATGCAAAAAGTCAACAGTCAACATGAAAAAGTCAATGCAGACGTCATCCTGCTGACGTGGCATCATGACACTTGCAAGATGATGTGGAAGAGGATGGGTATGTTGACTAGGCAGGTGTGGTAGACGTGGACTATTTGACATTTGACAAGTGTCCCATTCACAAGCAAGTTAAACAGTTCCATGTGGCCCATACATGGGTTACCATGTGGCACCCTATCATTTGTTGGTTGGGTAAAATTGTTGAGATTCATGGGAATCAATCGCGTGACCTCTGTCATGGGGAGCACTTTGGGTAGGTCGGTTTCCAACCCGCCACTGTGTGACTTGTTATAAAAAGGCCACATTATATCAATTAAAGTGTGGCTAAGGTATGGGCGAAGGTGGAAGGGGACTGGGGCCTAGCTCCAACCCATAGTTATGTGTGTTACATCATATAACCCAAAGCTATACCCACACTACACTCCATTCACCATATGACTCATCTAGGTGGGCGCGAGGGCCACGTGATATGGGCCTAACCACCGAACATAACCTATACTATGTGACTTGGGGGTAAAGACCGTAGGCCAGGTGCACCGTTCGAGACTCGGTCCCATTGCATTTTGACATGTGATCAGAGCTTGTGAGTTAAGGGCCAATGCACAGCCTCTAGGGGATTGGCACTTGGCCATATTATTCCATATGACTGTGTTTTAGGACTGCATGCCCAGTGCAGAGGGACTAAGCTTGATTTTTTTGTTACAAAGTGGTTTTTTGGCTATAGTTTTGGCCCATATTTGTTGTGAGGGAAATCTCCTTACGGACTAGAAAATAGGGTTATACTTTGCATGCATATATGACCAAGAGAAAATCTACTTTCTACCTTCGTCCCCAAACTTAAATCCCATTTCTTTTCAGTAAATACATGGCTAGATCAACCTACCTTGTTCCAGGCATTCGATGTCGATCCTCTTTCGCACTTGCTCAATTGTTCACAGTTCTCCTTCCAAAGCTGACCTGCATACACGACAAGCAACAACTACACATGCATATTACCTATAGACTAATGGGTTATAGATTCAAACATGTACTTAACAAACTATGAATAACTCATGAATTGGGACGGGAAAAACATTTACTTTATTACTTTGAATGAGTCAACTTACAAAAAGTTGAGACCGACCACCACTCCACGAACCTGATCCTGGGCTCCTCTTCAACTGTCCTCCAACTTATTTTCTTTGTATCACTTCTGGCACAAGCATGGATAAAGGGTTGGGACAATGGGAATATGCAAATGGGCAGAGTTTCTTTGCTATTTTTTTTCTCCTCCAAATGGAACACCTAGCCCTTCTTTTATAGGCTAGAAGAAGCTAGGTATTTGGATGAACCCTCGGCCATGCATGGTTGGGAGTGTTAGTTAAATCACCCAGAGTTGTGTGTTCCATCGACAACTTTCCTTTTTTCGTGCTTTTGTCGGTCCACGCAAGCTGTTTTAGGTCAGCTAGCATGTACACGCATATAGTAATGGAGTAGGGTGTGTGGGCCCTTATAAAAGAGGTTTTTTAAAGAGTTGTTCAACAATTCTTTTGGAAAAGAAGGGATCTGAGATGGCCTGATGCCAGGTAAGAATGTATGGTGCAAATTAGGGTAATAACATATGCCCCCTAATGTGTGAGGTTAGAAGAGCATCTGATGGCCAAAATACATTACCAATCTTTACTGATGTGCTGAACGATTGAGCCTAAGGATCAGGAACTGGGAGGCGTTGTCTGCAAAATAACAAATGTCTCACCGAAGTGGGCATACCCATGCTTGGGAGAAAATAGAATCATGGCTACCAATCAAATACACTGTAGATCCATGTCATATAACTATATAAAGAGTAGTCGCGAACAATACACAGTGGAGATACGTCTCAAAATCAAAAAGATATACATATAGAGTATCCATCTTCTAGAAGCTGATATGGCCTGATGGCTGGAGATGAGGTATTCAAAGCTCGAACAACTACTTCAAAATATTCAAAACTTGGGTAGGAGTGTAATATGAGTGTACGACTGCATTACCCAGAGGTCTTCGACGACTTGTTGATCATGGACTTGATGATCAAACTGAAGGCTTCATTGATTTCGAACAAGAACTTGATTGGACATTCAGGATGGTTGGGTATAAGGGTAAGAGACAAATTGCAGAGGGGCCGACTCAGGCTTGGTAGAAACTTCCCTTGGACAACAACATGACAAATGATGAGACTTAGGCAGCATGGCATTAATCATAAGTTTACGAAGCAGGAGGCAATGCAAACTCTCCATAAGTTTGGAAGAATAACCAAATGAAGGAGGACACAACTCTATGTAGCGAGAAAAACTTCCTAAGGTTGTACTACATCCCATAGTTTGACAAACAAATGGATAGATGTGCTTTATCCAAGGGCGACTCATTATGCTGCCAATAAAGAAAATACTTTTCCCTTCCTCTTTTTGGGGTATATTTGATTTTTTTTTTGTCTTTTTCAATAATTTTGGAAAAAAGAATAAAGGAATGTTATGTTACAATGGAGGAACGAGTGTTGCAAACATACAAGTTCAAGGCACAAGGACAAGATTGATGTTCAAAATAATGATACTTAGGAAAAATCCTCTGGGAGCCAAGGGTGTTAAGACACAGAAGCAAAGTATTACAAGGCTGGCATATAAGATAGACAAATGCGGTTAACAAAACACACAATGGTAACATCCTTTGATGTAAGTTTAATGAGCCCAGAGAACGTAAGCTCAGTGGTTTTTCATATTTAGAGAGTCTGAAAAAACATAAAGGAGACTCCATTGGGGTACCTTTTTTGAAGATAGTCTAGTCAGTTCGAAAAAGGGATAAAATAGCGCCGACAAGACGTCGATTCAAAACCATTTTAACGAGTGTGATAAGGACAAGATCACTCGACCATTTTTTCATTTTTAAGGAGTATGAAAAAAGCTTAACTATGGACTCCGTCAGGAATGTTCTTCTGAACCAATTTAACGAGTGTGAAAGAATAAGGTCTCTCGGAGATCTTTTCAATTTTAGGGAGTCTGAAAAGAACTTAACTATGGACTCCATGGGGGTTCCTTCTTCATAAGTTTAGTCCCTCAAGCTGGAAAAAGGGATAAAATTATACCTGAGAGTACTCTTCTATAGAGCGGAAGTTCCATAGAGTATACATTTGTTCGTACAGTTGACTGCCTGGATGGAAAAAGGGGTAAATTACCGCCGAACGGACGTGACTTTAAATTTTAGTTTAACGAGCATGAAAGGCCACAAGATCGCTCAGAAATCTTTTCATGTTTAGAGGGTCTGAAAAGGGCTTAAAAGAAGACCCATAGAGGTTACTTTTCTCAGTTAATCCGGAGGAGATCGAAAAGCATAAATGCAGTCTTGTTGGATGTTTCTTTTGGATCTCAAAGTGAGCTTGAAAAACAACAAAGTTAGATGATGATGGACTCTTTGTGGGTCGATGCTTGGCATCTGCTCGGGGGAGTAGTATGCTCCGATGAAAACATTGTCTATGATTCCAGGGGTTCTGGAGATATTGATAGGTATCGTTTTAGAAATGGTTTCCATATTATCCTCAGCATAGATCTCATGTGTAGCTAAGGGATTAATAGGAAAAGACCTATCTCCAGTCATAGTCAAGGTGAATTCTCCGGCCTCGATTCTACTTAACTCTGGGAGAAAGTATGATCTATGGTGAAGATCATCCTAGGGTTTGTTTGGGCTAGTCATTTATTCAATTACTACTTTGTTAGAGGGAAAGACTAAGTCTAATGAATCGGTGTGAGTAAGAGAACCCTGAGCCCAAATAGGCTCCATAAGTGGATCAAACTCTTGTGCGGGAGTTGGATCTAGGTTGGCCGAAGCTTGCTAGACTAAAGAGTATGATATTTCAGCTACGGACAAGGGCATGGACATGCCCGGATGCCCTGTCCCCTCCATTGTGGCTGATGAGGAAGGAAGTATCCATGGATCGATGAAGTAAGTCGTGCAAAACAATGAAACTTGGAAAATCTCAACCTTATGGTTATTGGATATAAACTTGATACCACCTTGAGGGGGCAGGTAATTGAAGGTACCCATCAAAGATGGGCACAAACCAACCCCTACATTGACTACACCTAGTTGAGGATTATCGATCATCGGGACTGTAGATGCCCCTAATGAAGTATCAGCTCTGGAGAAAGACAATTGATCTATAGTCACTATCCGACCCTCGTGTGGAAACAACAAGACCTAGAAAACGGTAGCAACCACAAATTGCATGGCATAAGTCCAACTCCTTTCTAACAAGAGGTTATAGTCGAGGGGAGCATCAACTACCTCTACCTCGACACACACGGTTTTCCTTCCTAACTGCACAAGGAAAGGGGTAATGATACCATGTGGTCGGAATGAATGAATTTCGAAGGCAGTGAGGAGAGTAGGTGACGGAGACAAAATGGGTTGGCCAACGACCTTCCAACATGCCAACAACATAACGCATGTCAAGGCTCCCTCATCGACCACCGTGTGGAAGATATTCCGAGTAAAACATTTCGTGGGATAAGCCATTACTATCTGAAACGCTACGTGGTAAGGCAAACGAGGTTTTAGGTCGGATGTATCCAGCATGATTGTACCTGGATTACAAGTCTCGGTAGATCCTAAAGAAGTTAACAAGGCTTTCCTCTGGGAAGGGAAACTTTGGAGGACCTCCAAAGCAGACATTGCACAAGGGGAATGTGTGTCATTGTTTCACCCAATGTCTTCTCAATTTGTAGAGGAAGAGATGGGAGTTCAGCTTCTTTACCCTTCTCAAAAGTGCTTGGTTTACTATAGTCATGCGATCTAGTCGATATGAAAGAATCACCCTTCACCATATATACGTTCGTGGATGTGGGGTTGTTAGCAGGCGGAGAGGGTTCTTGGATGCCCCCTTCCATGCTTGCAGAGGCTTGGGTTAGATTTTTCCCATGTTGAAATGGATTGGTCAACATAGCCTGTTGTTTCTGCGTTACAAACATTTGGGCCTCTGCAAGTCGAGGACATAGATGGGTTGGGTGGTCTTCTGTGCACAAGTTGCATGGATATATTTCCTTCCACTTCTCAGTGTTTTCCTCGCCAGCATTATAGGTAGGTTTTTTATCCCCCTTACCCTTCTTTAATTTTTTTTTCTTTCCTTCATGCTGCTGGGTGGCCTTTGGGTTAGTCGATTTTAATGTGCGTACCTCCGACATTTTGGTAGGGGGAGCAGCCAAAGTAGTAGTTTGGCTAGTTGTTGTGTGTTGTATAGATAATTATTGCAACTACTTCATCAATTGTTCAACGGGATTTGTTTGTGCTGAACCAACAATGCCATCGGCATGTGGGACAATTCTCTATCTAGTTTTATCTAGTATTGAGCGTGGTGCATCTGGAAAGATGTTGTATAATATACCAGACTGAGAATAGATGAGCTCAAATTGTTGATCTCTCATGATGGTGACTTCTTTGGATAATACTCCCAATGTTGCGACGTCTTTGGATAACTGCGGGACCAAAGACTTAAGGAACCACTCAAGTAGGAATGCTGGTGGGACTGGCACCTTAATTAAACTCTTCCAGCATCTCCATTCTTGGATGTGATCAGAGATATGGTCTTCTATCGTCTGTTTGAAATTGGCCAGCAACTCTGTGCCAACGTTGTATCTCACAGGTAACTGGAAATGGTTTAGAAAAGCCATTGCAAGCTCGCTAAAGGAATAGTATATTGAGCGATCGAGCTCAATGTACCATTTCGTGGAACTCCCAATGAGAGTACGTTCAAACAATCGCAACTGTACAGAGTCATCTTTCAACAAGTTAGATGAGCACCAAATATGGAAGGTAGTCACATGGTCTCCTGGATCTTATTTAGGTTTGGCTTCAAACTTTGGGATGTCCGAAGGAAACTTCGTCTGCATAGGAGGCCAACGCGGATCGTGACAGATAGGGTCATTCAACAACCTTGTCAAACCTGGCAAGTGAAAAGTTTCCAGGAAGGGTAGCTTGGGTTGTTGGTGATAACCTAGGAAAAAGGGACCTAGGGTTTGAATGGCACCAGGTTGCTAGGAAAGATTCAGTTGCTAGCCCAGATTCTGGTAGAAACCATGGCCTTGACTAGCGTATGGATTTTGCGTATGTGGAGACATTGCTGACTAATTTCCAAAATAGGACATAAATGGTTGGACATGCATTACATTTGAAGGACTTTGGGAAGGGTTTCCCCATATTAGTCCTGTGGGGATAGGCATAGTAGTTTCTCCAGGGTTCCATTGATTGTGGAAAGAATTACCCCAGATCGACATTTCAGATGAGGGAATGGATCCCTGCTAAGAATTCCAAGGCCCTGATGTAGAAGAAGTTCCTGGGTTTGCCCCCTGTGCATGAATAGTACCCTGCAGAGGAATAGATTGTCCAAAACTGGGATTGCCCCCAGTCAGGAAGGAGGCTGACAAGAAGGCGTTGTTACCAAATGTTCTATCCAAAGAAAATGATGTCGAACCTATCAACATATTATGCGAAGGTGGTCCTTGACTCCCAACTCCAAATAAACTATGGTGTGTAGGTTTCCCTATGGATTACTAATGCGAGCCACCGAGTGAAGGGGACGAAGGAGGTATGTGACCTCCTCCATAAGGAAAATCATTAAAAGGAGTAGGATTTCCCCCCATGTGACCTTGCAGAGGAGCAATAGAGCTCCCTGCCCCCATACCTGAAGTTTGTAAAGTGGAGTAGGAAAGTACATGACTTGTACCCAAACTAGGCATCTCGTATGAGAACGGAGGGCCTGTCACACTTGGTGTGAAAGGGGTCATGGCCGCCGCCAAAGAAGGGATCGAACCACTATGTGATGTAGCTGCGGTCGAGACCATAGTGGCTCAGACCGATGATGGTTGGTTAGGAGGTGAAAACTCTCCTGTGGTGACAACTGTAGTGGGAATTGAAGAATTCCCAGAAGGAGTAACAACATTTGTTTCCATTGTTGTGTGCGACACTGTCTGGCACTCGTAAAATTGAATTGGTACGATGAAAGGTGCCAAGCAATCAGTGGCTGGGGTTTCAACCGGGCCGAGATCAGGCACAATTTCTTGTGACCTAGTCGCTTCAAAAGACCCTTGTTTCTCTAGCTTTCACCTTAGTGCTGGAAGGGTTGGTGTTGACGAGAGAAATTGACTTCTCGTCAACTGGAGGAGTGAATCCGGTCCGGGGTTTTCTACTTAACCCAATCCATTTGGATTAATCCACTCCGACGGGTTTAGAGGCTCTGTTAGCCAATCTAAGTCCTAAGAAAGTAAAAAAAACAAAACTAAAGAAGATAACTTAATAAAAAACACTCACTGAAAACTATATACAAATCTAAAATATACTTACAGTTTAATAACTAATATTTATAAAATAGTTCTACAATATATCTATATGATTATATCTCTAATATATGTATAATATTTACAGAATGCAAATTTTAATCTAAACCGTGAAAATCAAATATGGATTGATTTATGACAACAAAACTATCATTCAGTCTTTTTGATTTTTTATAACGTTTATAAACAAGAAACGAAATAGCTAACTGTCTAATTTGAAAAAAAATATGAATAGTAAAATGTGTTTAGATTACAGGAACTTTCTATATTAATTAAACTAATAAAATAAAATTAGCAAACTGACCTGTAATCATATCTCCTATTTGTCCTGTGTACAATATCCAATTTCGTTCTTTGATGGGGTAAACCACAACAGATCTTCCAAATGATTCTCATAAATGGGAAGCAACAATGATTGAATGCTAATGACAGAACATATAAGAGAAGTAGTGACAACAATTCTATGATTTCACAAATGGTCACATTGAGATAAATCCGGCTGTGAAAATTTGTATATAAATGTTCAATGAATAAAGAAGATTAATTTTCTAATTTCAAATTTGAATAGAGTAATTACTGTATGTAATATAAGGGACATAAAACATGGACATCATATAAATTTCATCACATCAATCTGTAATAAACCATGATATCTAAAGTAGTGACAATTTAATTACAAATCAAAATGACCAAAACTTGAATAAAAATATATGATATATCGAAGCTAAAGCTGTACCAATATCAACTTCCATTCAAGTCTGTCAATCATAAATCCATAGTTTTTTCTCCCAGGCCACGATGGTCTTTATTTTACAAAACAACACATTTATATAAGTTACAGGATCAAAACGTTTCCTGTGGATATCATCTAATTTGTTCCAAAAATTGTGGGGATGCAACCTCCCAGATTCTAATTTATATCAAAACTAACAGCCTATTCTAAAACAACATAAAAAATAGCATGCTGAGAGATGCCACCAGTGGTTCAAATCTCCTTTAGAAATTGTAGGTTCCTGAAAACACATAAGAATAAAATATTTCAGATGCATTTTTTATTATAAAAACAAGAAATTCAAATTCTAGTAACTAGCTACAAAATCTCACGATTCTGTAGCTAGTTATAATTATAACTAGAATCATATTTTATTGAATCAATCAAAACAGACTAGAGGTAATCTGTGAAAACAAATCATGTATTCTAATTAAAAAAAGGACAAAATCATCCTCAACTTATTTTTAAACATCATACCTCAGATTAAGGGATTCGACTTAATCAAGCAATTTTTGAATTTACAATGGCAGTCGCTGCTTCCCAATTCTTAAAAGCAACAGACCCTGTGGTTTTTTGTCGTTTATATTTTGTCGAGACTGAAGTAAAGGCACGTCTCTGTAATACCTATCAATCCATGATTGACATTCGTTACATTGTGGCTGAATAGACTGTGTATTAACAGTGATAGTATTAATAAGTGGGGAATTTTCAATTTGACTTGTAGGTTCACTACTGAGTTTGATCCCAGGGAAATCAGGATTGTCTTTTAGACACCGTGAAAGGTTTGTAACATAATCATAGGGTTTACTAGAGCAAAGTCCATATGAATATGGATATTCTTCAGTTAAGAATATTTCAATTTACAAATCAGAAACTTCGCTTAACACAATTGCGTTTTGGTCTGCACAGGGCTTAGGTTTATTTCAGTCACATCGTGAAACCAAACGAGCAACTCTTTTACTCTTATAATTGATATCAACATTTCCTTTACACTTTTTCTTTGCGTATTTTTTAACAAACTTAACACCACATTTGGGATACAAATCTAGTAGAGTGTCGGGTTGGGTAGTGTCAGGATAGGTCGAGGGTTCCACATTAGAAATAGGGTCATGGGGCAAGAGAGAAGGAGGAGGGATGGTAGGATCGACGAGGGTTTCTGTGACGACATACTTGTCAACCGGTCCTATTTCACTGCTAACAAAACCATTTATTAACAGGAAGGTATCCCAATAATCATTGTTTAATTTCAACTGATGTATAATAATAATCTTGATCAGACAATGACGGAACATGCTGGAATCATATTTCTTCCTTTTAAAATACTTTCCCATTTTGTATAGACTTCGAAGGAGAAAATAGGGCATGTTCAGGGGGAAATCGATAAAACTCATGAGCAACTGCAAGTGATATAAGAAAACCAAACCATATCTCCCCTCACAAGTAACAAATTGTTTGACAATAGCTAACAGATCGTGCCATCTAGGTTTTAGAGCTGAAATGGGCATACCTCGGTCGCAGCTGGTAATCCTCCTTGAGGTGAACAACAATGACCAGGGAACCTCTTCAACCTTTGAGTTTTTAAACCATTTTTGTCCCATAGATGGAAGACTAGTGGCATTGGCTAATAAAATCTTCATTTAACTCAAGCTAGACATCTCCTATTTTATCTCTGCAACCATCGGACGTTAACGTGAATTCTTGAGCAACTGTTAAATTAAAACCCTCGAACTTTTCAACAAAGACACGCTAGCCATTCCTTTCTAAGTCTTCTCGGGTATTATCAAACGATAACAATGTCTGGACACCGTTGGGCTCAATCCTCACCATAGGAGCCATGGCTAACAGCAAGGAAACAACATGGGATTCAAAGCTAGGGTTTGACAGAATAAGCACAGAGCCATTGCCCCGAGCTTCCCCAACGTAATGCAAAGACAACTCAATATGGTAGGTGGGAGTGTTAATTGCTATGCGTGTGAGAAAAGTCATGTAGATCGAGGCCATGCAAAAACATAATACCACACTGTACTTGGAATGACACCACGGCATAATGGTAAACACAAAAATCATAACAGTTGAAAACAATCATATGCATATCCATGATTTGATCACAAAATCAATATGTCAAATAAACAATTGAATCAAAGATTTTATAAATTAAAACCTCATTAACATTAGTCGAATGCTAAATGGGTGGTGGTTTAATACACATGTAACCAAGGTGTGTTCGATACCAAGGGGTTATAACCATGGAAACAACCATGTTCATAAAAAAATAAGACAAATCGACGATAAACCATATGAACATTAACCCTTTTATGAATTCAAACATGAATTCCAGCTGTGAGTTTTCATGCTCACAGTCATGAAAACAAAATCGAAAGGTAGGCACGTAAAAAGAGATGAGTAACAATCGTTGTTTAATGAAAAAGATTGTGATGAGTGACGAGAATTTAAAAACCCTGTGTAGGCAGCTTGTAAAAATAGAGATTAATATGGTTGGCAACAATGGCGACAGACTGGTAGAAGCAGTTATCTCTGCCAAACGAACAAGTCCAGATTAGGATAATTAGAAAACTTCAAATCGAAAACAACTAAGAAACTATTTGAACATCATTATCAATCATAAAACATTCCAGTTTCAGATTGCTTGTTATTTTAAAGAGACGAAAACTGACAACAATATTAACAGAAGAGAGTCACGATATTAAAGCTAAAATCTTCAATATTATTGACAAAGTTGTTGCTGCTACCAGGTGTCCATAGCCTCGACAGGGATGTCATTTAACCCACTCCGATATCTGTATCCTGCCAAGAAGTTCCAGATCATAACGAAGGACATTTAAGGTCACAAGAATCCATATATGAGAATTTTCATATACCTGGCATTGCTTCACTTTCAGCGGGCCTGTTCAATACCCCAACGAAGTTATCTTGGCGTCATGCATGCATTTACCCGCTGCCAACAGACCTGTTCAGTATCCCGGTGGGTTTACAAGCACTTCCCACAGCTCTTTGAAGGTTTATTTAGTTTTAAAGATATTTAATAGAGCGGGGTGATGCTGAAAATCCTGGTTTTTGGACACATCTTAGTAAATAACATACCTTGAAGAAACTTTTTATCTTTCCTTCACTAAGATCTAGAAATAGTTTGTTAATAAAACCGACTTTCAAGAGCAGGGAGACATCTTTGAGTTGTTTTCTTAAGGAACGGGGACAGCGTAAGAAGAATTTTTATGGATGATCGTGAGTAACTTTAGTTACAGATTGAAATCAATAAACACTTTTCAAACAACCAATTATATTTAACATGGCTGCAAACTTCAGAAAAATATCATAATTGATGTTTAAACAGCTTTCAACGGTCATTTTTAGAGGGGAATTTTTTTCGTTTTCTTCGTCTGAGCTAGCCCATGATGCAGACATGTGTGTTTCAAAAAGAAAGACTGATAAGCATAAATGAAAATAAAACACACCAGCGAAGAAAAATTGGAAAGTAAAGAAATCCAAACAAAAAAAATATGTACAGAAGGTGCATCTGAAAACATCATGCAAAAAATCCCTTGGGAGACTGAAAGAAAGTAGAAAAATCATGTTTGATGTGAAAGCAATCCTACTCGTGGTACCTTGGGTCAGGGTTGATTCAGATTTATTTATCTCTTTACTTTCCATTTGATATTTTCATGACAATACTACGTTTTTGAAAATAAATGTTCAACTAAAAGAAAAGAGAAAAGTATCGAGCGGACTTCCC
>SNQJ01S0032968.1:32147-57168 GCA_010110895.2 Picea sitchensis
TTAAGGTGGTCTTTAGCAGATGTATTGCCTCCACCATCAAAGGTGAGTTTGGACAAGCGAGAGACTGTCTCATTGGGAACATCGGGTAATGATAAGTTGAAAGCATGTTCCATCACAGTGATTTGGGAAGCCATGGGGAAATTGAATACATTTAAAATAAAGGCTCCTACAGGGCCAACTTGTCAGTCATCCCTCCTTCTAGCGCCATTTGTTGACAGGCGAAATTGATCACTCGTCAACTAGAGGAGTGAATCCGGTCCGGGGTTGTCTACTTAACCCAATCCATTTGGATTAATCCACTCCGACTAGTTTAGCGGCTCCGTTATCCGATCTAAGTCCTAAGAAAGTAAAAAAAAAACAAAACTAAAGAAGATAACTTAATAAAAAACACTCGCTGAAAACTATATACAAATCTAAAATATACTTACAGTTTAATAACTAATATTTATAAAATATCTCTACAATATATCTATATGATTATATCTCTAATATATGTATAATATTTACAGAATGCAAATTTTAATCTAAACCTGTGAAAATCAAATATGGATTGATTTATGACAGCCAAACTATGATTTAGTCTTTTTTATTTTTTATAATGTTTGTAAACAAGAAACGAAATAGCTAACTGTCTAATTTGAAAACAGAGATGAATATTAAAATGTGTTTAGATTACAAGAACTTTCTACATTAATTAAACTAATAAAATAAAATTAGCAAACTGACCTGTAATCGCATCTCCTATTCGTCCTGTGTATAGTATCCAATTTCCCTGTTTGATGGGGTAAACTGCAACAGATCTTCCAAATGCTTCTCGTAAACGGGAAGCAATAATGATTGAATGCTAATGACAGAACATATAAGAGAAGTAGTGACAACAATTCTATGATTTCACAAATGGCCACATTGAGATAAATCCGACTGTGAAAATTTGTATATAAATGTTCAATGAATAAAGAAGATTAATTTTCTAATTTCAAATTTGAACAGAGTAATTATTGTATGTAATATAAGGTACATAAAACACGGACATCATATAAATTTCATCACATCAATCTTTAATAAACCATGATATCTAAAGTAGTCACAATTTAATTACAAATCAAAATGACCAAAACTTGAATAAAAATACGATATATCGAAGCTAAAGTTGTACCAATATCAACTTCCATTCAAGTCTGTCAGTCATAAATCCATAGTTTTTTCTCCCAGGCTGCAATGGTATTTAGTTTACAAAACAACACATTTATATAAGTTACAGGATCAAAACGTTTCCTGTGGATATCATCTAATTTATTCCAAAAATTGTGGGGGATGCAACCTCCCAGATTCTACTTGATATCAAAACTAATAGCCTATTCTAAAACAACATAAAAAATAACATGCTGAGAGATGCCACCAGTGGTTCAAATCTCCTTTAGAAATCGTAGGTTCCTGAAAACACATAAGAATAAAAGATTTCAGATGCATTTTTGGTTATAAAACCAAGAAATTCGAATTCTAGTAACTAGCTACATAATCTCACGATTCTATAGCTAGTTATAATTATAACTAGAATCGTATTTTATTGAATCAATCAAAACATACTAGAGGTAATCTATGAAAACAAATCATGTACTCTAATTAAAAAAAGGACAAAATCATCCTAAAATTATTTTTAAACATCATACCTCAGATTAAGGGATTCGACTTAATCAAGCAATTTTTGAATTTACAATGGCAGTCGCTGCTTCCACATTCTTAAAAACAACAGACCCTATGGTTTTTTGTCATTTATATTTGGTTTGAGCTACAGTTTGAAGTATGCCATTCTCTTTCGTTAGCAAATTCACCTGGTCTTCCAAGGATTTTAGCCGAGACTGAAGTAAAGGCACGTCTCCGTAATACCTATCGATCCATGATTGACATTCGTTACATTGCGGCTGAATAGACTGTGTATTAGAAGTGATAGTATTAATAGGTGGGGAATTTTCAATTTGACCTGTATGTTCACTACTGAGTTTGATCCCAGGGAAATCAGGATTGTCTTTTAGACACCGTGGAAGGTTTGTAACATAATCATAGGGTTTACCGGAGCAAAGTCCATACGAACATGGATATTCTTCAGTTAAGAATCTTTCAATTTCTGAATCGGAATCTTCGCTTAACACAATTGCGTTTTGGTTTGCACAGGGCTTAGGTTTATTTTGGGCACATCGTGAAACCCAACGAGCGGCTCTTTTACTCTTATAATTGATATCAACATTGCCTTTACACTTTTTCTTTGCGGATTTTTTAACAGACTTAACACCACCTTTGGGATACGAATCTGGTAGAGTGTCGGGTTGGGTAGTGTCAGGATAGGTCGAGGGTTCCACATTAGAAATAGGGTCACGAGGCAAGAGCGAAGGAGGAGGGATGGTAGGCTCGACGAGTGTTTCTGTGAAGACAGACTTGTCAACCAATCCTATTTCACTGCTAACAAAACCATTTCTTAACAGGAAGGTATCCCAACAATCATTGTTTAATTTCAACTTATGTATAATAATAATATTGATCAGACAATGATGGAACAGGCTGGAATCAGATTTCTTCCTTTTAAAACGCTTTTCCATTTTGTATAGACTTCGAAGGAGAAAATAGGGCATGTTCAGGGGGAAATTGATAAACCTCATGAGCAACCGCAAGTGATATAATAAATCCAAACCATATCTCCCCTCACAAGTAACGAATTGTTTGACAATAGCTAGCAGTTCGTGCCATCTAGGTTTTAGAGCTGAAACGTGCATACCTCGGTTGCAGCTGGTAGTCCTCCTTGAGGTGAACAACAATGACCAGGGAACCTCTTCAACCTTTGAGTTTTTAAACCACTTTTGTCCCATAGCTGGCAGACCAGTGGCATTGGCTAATAAAATCTTCGTTTAACTCAATATAGACATCTCCTATTTTATCTATGCAACCATCGAACGTTAACGCGAATTCTTGAGAAACTGTTAAATTAAAACCCTCGATCTTTTCAACAAAGACATGCCAACCATTCCTTTCTAAGTCTTCTTGGGAATTATCAAACGACAAAAACATCTGGACACTGTTGGGCTCAGTCCTCACCATAGGAGCCATGGCTAATAGTAAGGAACCGACACGGGATTCAGAGCTAGGGTTTGACAGAATAAGCACAAAGCCATTGCCCCGAGCTTCCCCAACGTAATGCAAAGACAACTCAAAATGGTAGGCGAGAGTGTTAATTGCTATGCGTGTGAGAAAAGTCGTGTAGATCGAGGCCATGCAAAAACATAATACCACATTGTACTTGGAATGACACCTCGACATAATGGTAAACACAAAAATCATAACAGTTGAAAATAATCATATGCATATCCACGATTTGATCACAAAATCAATATGTCAAATAAACAATTGAATCAAAGATTTTATAAATTAAAACCTCACTAACATTAGTTGAATGCTAAATGGGTGGTGGTTTAATACACATGTAACCAAGGTGTGTTCAAGACCAAGGGGTTATAACCATGGAAACAACCATGTTCATAACAAAATAAGACAAATCGATGATAAACCATATGAACATTAACCCTTTGATGAATTCAAACATGAATTCCAGCTGTGAGTTTTCATGTTCACAGTCATGAAAACAAAATAGAAAGGCAGGCACATAAAAAGAAACGAGTAACAAGCATTGTTTAATGAAAAAGATTGTGATGAGTGACGAGAATTTAAAAACCCTGTGTAGGCAGCTTGTAAAAATAGAGATTAATATGGCTGCCAACAGGTGGCTCCAGTGTAACCGACGGCAGGCCAAGAAGCCTTCATGACCGGTGGATCTCGTGATCCTCCACTATGTGAGAATATCAAAGACACTCTAGGGTAGTCTAAACGGTTAAAATTAACACACACTAAAAATGTCCCTAGAAGATAAGACAGGAAAACACTAAATTAATTGGAAGAACAATTCCAACAACCAACACTAGAGCAATTTACCGGTGCAAGTGAAAATAAAACATGGAAGCACCCTCTGGTTATACTTTGCAAACCATGGCCTGATGTCTATCATAGGTACCATAGTATACCCCACAGTCACTTGTGTATGTCCCTAAAAGAGATAGGAAACTAGGTTGCCAGTGCATGAACAGTCACCAATCGGGTACAGTCGAAAGTCGGGTAGACCACAATGAGCAGGGTATCGATATCGAAACCTGTCAAGGGTATCAAAAGCAAGTGGTCCAGAAGACAACTGAGGACCTCAAATGTTTTAGAGACCCATGAAGCCCTGTGGAAAATGCAATCAACGGAATCCCAAAACAAGCCCTCTATATGTGTTCTCCACTACGATTGGTCCAGCTTTGGAGGGGATATCTCTGCTACCTTTTTTCACACGACCTCGTGTTTATCCCCTGTGTTAGAGGGGGGTACCAGATAAATTTCATGATACTGGACTTATACACTCCCTAACTCAGACTCCAATGTTTGATTTTAAATGGCCTTGAAGAGTTTCCTCTCCAACCTAATCCAAGGCCCTAATCCTGAACTAGTTGGTTAACCCTAAAAACATAAAAGTCTAATAAATTTTAGATTTAGCATTAATTTTATGGATTATCTTATGTCAAGGGGTATGAAATTCAAACTGATGATGTGTAAAATATGAAAGCAAAAATGAAATAAAAAAGATGGAAACAAAAAAAATTTACTTAATGCAAAATTTCAACAACTTTTCAATTTTTTTTTTTTTAATTTTCTAAGAGTCTAGACAGCAAACTCAAGAGAAATTTCACTTGACTACAAGCTACTTATGATCTAAGTAAAATGAAAAAACTTATGAAATAAATGACTTTTCCCTGGCTTATAATGCAGAAACACACTCTTCAACCAAACAAGAAAATGAAAGAGATTTTTTTATTTATTTAAATGTTGATAAAGAAAAAAGGAAAAATACCAACAAGTAAAAACCAAGAAAAACAATTCTGGCCTAATCATAGATCGCAAAGAATCACTTCAACAAATTACACACTAGCAACTTAAAAAATGACTCTCACACTTGTCTAAAAACCTTAAAAAAATATTTTTTATGACAACTTTTAAATGAGAAAAAGCAAGCTAAGGGTAAGATTAATCCTAAGCTACTGATTGTTAAGATAGAGACTCAACCACCTGAGAGGTATAATTCTCATCAAGGGAAAGGATGATTGCCTTACCCTCAACAAAAACTATTCTGCACAAGCACGCTACTCATAATTCAACAACAAGCGTGTGAACGCGAGCTGTATAGAGACAAAGTGCGTGTACATGCGGGCTGACCTTGTACATGCCACGTGTATCTATAAACTCTGAGAAAAAATAAAAACAGACAACCCAAACCAGGAAGAGACCACTAATATTGATAACCAGGATCCCTTGAAGGCTCGGACACTCTTTTTAACAGAAAAAGAAAACAATGTAAGGAAAAAATTTGTAAAACAAACCAATCTGTGACAAGACTACAAACAACCAAGACTTATAAAGAATCCTAGAAAACCCCCTAGAATGTTTTATTCTGATAGGGAAGAGGATGATTGCCTCAAAAATTCTCTGGACTCTACATGCTACTGCTACTTCTTCAGCTAGTGTTCACACGTGGGCTGTAAGAGAGTAGGGCGCGGGTACACATGTGTAGACCTTATGCAGTCTATGTGTACCTCTGTGGGTCTCAAAAAAACACGGTCAAGCAAACAACAAAGACAACTGGTATGGGAAACTAGACTCTCTACTAGCTCAAACTTTACAGAAACTAAAAAAAAAAACAGGCAAGAAAAACCAATCTTTTTCTAAAAACTACCAAAAAAATAAAATTCCAGGAACCCTAGAGACTTCCCCAGTACAGTCGCCAATTCTGTTGTGAGGGAAATCTCCTTACGGACTAGCAAATTGGGTTCTACTTTGCATGCAGATATGACCAAGAGAAAATCTACTTTCTACCTTCGTCCCCAAACTTAAATCCCATTTCTTTTTAGTAAATACATGGCCAGATCAACCTACCTTATTCTAGGCATTTGATGTCAATCCTCTTTCTCACTTGATCACTTGTTCACAGTTCTCCTTCCAAATATGACCTTCATACAAGACAAGAAATAACTACACAAGCATCTTACCTATAGACTAACAGGTTAGAGATTCAAACATGTACTTAACAAACTATGAATAACTCATGAATTGGGATGGGAAAAACATTTTCTTTATTACTTTGAATGAGTCAACATACAAAAAGTCGAGACCGGCCACTACTCCACGAAATTGATCCTGGGCTCCTCTTCAACTGTCCTCCAACTTCTTTTCTTTGTATCTCTTCTGGCACAAGGATGGCTAAAGGGTTGGGACAATGGGAATATGAAAATGGGTAGAGTTTCTTTTCTATTTTTTTTTCTCCTCCAAATGGGACCCCTAGCCCTTATTTTATAGGCTAGAAGAAGCTAGGTATTTGGATGAACCCTCAGCCATGCATGGCCGAGAGTTTCAGTTAACTCACCTAGAGCTGTGTGTTCCGTCAACAACTTTCCTTTTTCCGTGCTTTTGTCGGTCCACGCGGGCTATTTTAGGTCAGCTAGCATGTACATGCGTGTAGTAATGGAGTAGGATGCGTGGGGCCTTATAAAAGAGTTTTTTTAAAGAGTTGTTCAGCAGTGTTTTTGGCAAAGAAAGGATCTGATATGGATTGATGCTAGGTAAGCATGTATGGTGCAAATTAGGGTTATAACAATATTGGGTAGTTTTCGAGATTTCTTGGACATTTGGAGGGGAATTTGATCCCAAAAAAGAGGTCAAATATTTGTGGGAAGTTGGGCTTCTCCAACTGAGCCTAAAAACTATATAAGCCAGGATTATTGAGCTTGAGAGGGTACTTTGTATGCAGGGAATGTAAATAAGAGTTTGAGTTAATGGCCCATTTCTCATGTTTTGAGGGGCATTTAGTCATGTTTTGAGAGTCGATTGTTGAGGCATGTGTGAATTTGCACAAGGAGGTTCTGTACAACAGAGAAACATATTATTTGTAACAGTAAGAGACATTGTAAAGAGAACTTGAGCATTTAAAGATCAATAAAGAGGTCCTCCACTTGGAAGTGGGCCCAGAGACGTAGCCACACATTGGTGAACTTAGTTAAAAATTTCTTGTTGTCTATTTCTCTTTCTTATTGATGTTATCTTCTCTTATTTACAACATGGTGTATGATGGTTGAACTCTTTAATCATTCATGAGCATCTTGTTAATGTCAATTTGTTATTAATTCCTTCCATTTTTTGATCAAGCGGTGTGTCCAATTTAGAAAGGTGGGTCTGTAGAAAGTATTATGTGTTGACAGGTCAATCAAGTGTTTGAGAATATACAATGAAGGTAAGTTCATATCCATGGAACTCAGAAAGTATTGCAAGGAATTTGGGATCGAATAGGCATATTTAGTAATGCCAAGTTACAACAATAGTTGTGGACAAAAGAGGTTGTGTTATCTGGTAACTCAGTCACCATCAGTTGCAAAAGACAAGAATATTCGGGAAGATGTATGAACATGTCATATGGTAGTTACTCAAATATGAAATTATTCGGTTGTGATGCTTATTTTTTTTTATCATCTTTCTAGGTAGGACCCAGATCAAACAGGTAGATCTTTGATATGGTGATGATGTTAAGGGGTCCAGACTGTGGGATCCTACTACCCACAGAATCATCATGGAAAGAGATGCAGTGTTTGATGAATCTCCTTTTATAAAGGGATTTATATGTAACAACCAGAATGGTTAGTTCATAATCGCAACAAGAGATATGTTTGCAAACTCAAAAATCATTGTATGGCCTGAAACATGCTAGGAAAATGGTATAAGATGTTTGATTCCTTCATGGTGAGCCAAATTTCATAAGAAATAAGTATAACCATTGTGTTTATGGTATATTCATTATATTGGTGTTATATGTTATGCTTGTTGCAAGAACAGGCATGGTTGAGATAAACAGGTTGGCTCAGTTGGTTAGGACGTTTTTTATGAAGGATCTGGGAGCAACAAAATAAATCTTAGGCATGGAAATACAAAGAGACAGGAAATATGGTAATCTTTGTTATCACAATAGAAGTATGTGGTGAAGATACTCAGGAAATTCAATATGAATAATGTGAAACTGGTAAAATCCCTTTGGATTTCCATTGTAATTTATCTTCAGGTTTATGTCCTAATTGATGAAGAAGAAAAGGGTTACATGTCTCGAGTATTATATGCTAGTAGGAATTTTGATGATTGCGATAGACAAATCCTCAACATTTCACATGCAGTTGGTGGTGTTAGTAGACACATGGAAAAACTAAGTCAAGAACATGGAAATGGGTGCTTCAAACATAGAAGCCCAAGTATCACCTACAGTGGTTGCAGTGATTTGGTCTATGGTTATGATTCATGAGATTTAGACAAGTGCATCGGCTTATTAGACAAGTTACTGATGGAGATAGAATGGTCCATACTGGAGTGAATTGTGCAGGCATGTTCATGTAATGGTATTGTTAGAGAAGTTGCAGAGCTATGATTGTGTTTGGATTCTCTTGCAGAAAAGGTGATGAATTAAGGGCATGATATATCATGTAAATTGTTGTCAAGGTGGAGATTTTTGGAAACATGCCAACGAATTTTCCCATGCGGTCACATGCATATGCACATGTGCATGCATGCAATCTATTTATGAATTTTTCATGTAACTGTGTGATCTATTCATGATCAGTCTATGTAACTGAACGATATATGTTATATATACGAGCATACCCATAGAGGTAGAGGACAGTGCAAGTGCAAGCGAGTACATTGTGGAGGTAGAGGGCAATGGTAGTGCAAGCGAGTACATTGTGTGAGTAGAGGATGGTTGTATGCCTGGGTTGGATATTGTAATTCTCCCTTGAATAAGAAGACCGATCTTCATTGCCCATGGTTTTTTCCTGATTTGAGTTTCCACATAAATCACTGTATCAAATTGTGTGTTTGTTGTTCTTGGTTTCATGGGTGTTTGATCTTTCTCTTTTATGTTCTAGTTTTATGCTATGTTTTGCTTCCGCTTCCCAACATAACTTACATTCATACGTCAAATCCAATGCAATAATAAATCTGATGCAATGCAAATTCCTTCATATATACAAGTATACACAGATTTGGAAAGAGCTATAGGTTGAGATTGATTAATTACATATGTCCTGGGCTTAAACATGATGCATTTCCATGCTATGAAGAGTGACAAATCATACATTTACAATCCATTCTTTGAAACATGTTTCTGTTTTCTCCAATCCATTCACTCAATATCTTTATTTTCTTCCAATATTCATCATGTTTCATTCTCCTCTCGCAATCTTGATTAATGTCCATGACAACGCGAAGTAGGTGTTCTCAAATTGTGGCACATTTGTGGGGACGCATTGACAATGAAATAAAAAAATTGCTAGAACTCTTGCATCAAGAAGCTCAAGTCATAACACCACCTTAGCGTCTCTTCTGCCACCAATGGGTGAGGACAAAGAGAACCTCAATTCCCGTACAAAATCAAATCCACCGGCAATGTCGCTAAAACCAAAACTAAATATAGCACACAGTTAAAGAAAATTTGAAAGCAGGTAAGGGATAACAACTTTTGGTGATAAGGATATTAATATTCCATAGTGTTGGTTTGATGAAACCTACATCAAAATCTTCAATAGGAAATACTGCAGTAGTCTAAACGTTCTACTTTTGGTAGTTTTTTGGCGAATTTTTCCATTTTATTTTGTCCGAAATCCAGTGAGAAATGGTTGAATATGCAGATTTTAGTGGCTAAGTTTGTGTAATGCAAGTGTCTCATGGGTTTTTCATCATGATGGATCCATTTATGTATTCAAAAATAAAATTCAAACAACATAAAATAGCGATTTTACCCAAATTTACATCACTGAATTCTGATTTTATCCAAATTTACATCATCGAATTCCGACCAAAATAACCCCAAAAATAGAAAATTTAGCCAATGTCGAAAATAACAACCTTATGGTGGGGCTAGAACTCGCTACCAAAACTATATCGTTGTTTCCACATGGTTTTGACACCATGCAGTTATACTTATTATCATCTATGTTTTTTCCACTATAATTTCCTTGTTGTTAACTTCTCCTATGAATTAACTACTTCACATGTCAGTCCATATGGACAAGTCAACACCCACCTTCTCCATACTAACATTAAAAACCATCATATCATAAAAGGGAGTAAGAGGCCTAAAAGGCTCTTCCTTAAACTTCATGTCATTTCCTATATTCCTTCCCCCCATCTTATGCATCACAACTTTCCACCTTCTTTGCATTTCATTGGTATTTATATTATACTCATGTTCTCCATTTCTTTTTTCACTTCCCTGACTACATAATTCTCCACTTTTTTCAAGCACAATTCTTTTTTAGAGCTCGTCTTTTCTACTTGTAGAAATAAACATGCTACTAATTATATCAAGGGTAGAATATAGTATGTGGTCATGATAATTTTTTGTAGCTTTTAATGAACCACTACCTACATCAACACCTTCTTGTTCTACTGATTTGGATTGGATCATTATATTATTTTTCATCTCTCTCAATGTTTTCAGAGTGGAAAAAAATTGGAGGAATCAACTTGCAGGTCATTTTAGTGTGAAGTCCCAATTTGAAAAATTGAGGTCCAGAACCTTCTGGAGTTATTTTGAGTCATTAAATGACATTTTTTAGTGTTCTGGTGTCTAGAACTTATGTAAACATCATTTATGGTGTTCTGAACTCAAAAACCTTTCCAACGATGTAAATTAAGCCTCAAATAGAGTTCCTATGAAAATGTTATGCCTCCAACAATTTGACCTACCATGTTGACCACTATGGTATGAGTGTATTCCATGCCATCCTACATTACTCATGCATATAGGGATAAACATGTATGGACTTTCAAGAATATTCTAGAAGTTCCAGAAACTTATCACAATTGAGGGTTGAGGAAGTCAAAACCCTACCCCTAGATGGCTATCAACCATGTTAAATACTGTGACACTAGGAGGAGAAGGGGCTTCATTATTTAGCAGTGTATTTGTTCCATAGTTGAGAAGAGCACCTAGGAGTATTAATTTGAGAGCATAACAAAGGAGGAGATATTGTGTAGCAAACACACATGCCAAAATGTGAAGGGAAACTCCATAGAGTGTCTCTTTCTTTGTACTTTCATTTGAAGAAAAGAGAGCATAGAAACTTCACCATCTGTCTAAGTTTTCTCCCCTATTGGGTTTCCCAGGTTATATCTTGTGGTTATTTATGGAAGGTGTCTGAGTTTTTTTTTTTTTTTTTCATTTTAGATATTTGATACATTGTAAGAAAAAAACCAATGATTAAAGATTTGAGATCTAAAGGGAATTAACCTTCACAATAAATATTTCAATGTTTTATTATATCTATTGTGGCGAATTGTCCACTAGGATATCGATGAAATTTTACAAATAATATTGGTACTAGGAGCAAGTTTTCTTGGGGTATTTGTGGAAAGTTCTAGGGATTTATGCATTGGTTTAAGAAGAAAGTTTCAGAACCCTAGCCATGGACAATGAGTCTATTCATAACAACCCTCAAGCTCCAACAAATGAGGGTTTTGTGGGCTGGAAGAACATGTTCCTGATATATATTTCTATATGTCCCTCCTCATGGTGGCTCTAACAAGAAAGCCCATATTTTTCGAAGAAGCTGGAGGCTTGAACTCAGAGATCAGATCAGACAAAAAATTGGGGGATAGTGAAGACCTATAAAAGGGGTTGCGGAAAGAACCCAATAAAGAGAAATCTAGTTCAAGTACCATAAGACCTTCACGGTCTTTATTCAAGATGGAAATAAAAGTGGAAATAAATCCATACCAAGGTGAGATTGATGTATTAAAATTGAATCAATGTTTGCACCAACTAGAAGTTTATTTCAGTGTGCACCAATATAGATGAATAAATAAATATATCATTTTCCAGACTTAAGTTATAGGACCGTGATTTAACTTGGTAGGAAATCCATATGCAAACACTTAGGCTAGAGGGTGATCTATTAGTAACTAGGTGGGAGGAATTCAAATCCCTCATCAAGTCCCAATTCTACCCTATCAAGTATGTAGAGGACCAATGGATCCAGTGGCACTACTTCAAGAATAAGAAACAAAGTGTACAAGAGTACACCATCAAGTTTAGAAAGATGACCCTCATGTTGGGTATATCTCCCAAGAGCCCATATGTACTCCTAAAGTATCTGGGGCGTCTACATATCCATTTGTGAAAGAAAGTGATGATTTTCAATCCAAGGACGATGGACAAGGCATGTGTATAGGAACAATATATGGAAAACATAGTCCACAAGAAATGATAGCCAAACAATTCCAAGAAGAAAGAGCACTAGGAATATTCCAAGGAGGGGAAGAAGAAGTGGAAAGGGGGGAAGGATAAGGAAACAAAAGCCACAACGCATCAATGCAAGTATCCTAGAAAATATTGTAACCATTTCAATATTGATGGGCACACTGAGGAAAAGTGTTGAAAACTACATCCAAAGTTGAACCCAAAGAACTGCAAGAAGGAGAGAGGGCTGCAAGGAAATGAGAGAGGTAAAATTTGTGAAATTAGGGAAGGATTCAAGTGGAGTTTCATCCAAGGAAATGGGAGAAGCCAAATTTGAGAAATGAGGGAATGCTGCAAGTGGAGTTGCAACCAACGAAATGGGAGAAGGGAAATGTAGGAAATGAGGGAGGGTTGCAAGTGGAGTTGCAACCAAGGAAATGGGAGAATGGAAATGTGTGAAATGAGGGAGGGATGAAAGTGGATTTGTAACCAAGGAAATGGGAGGGGAGAAGTTTTGGGAAAAATAAAGGATATATGCAAAGGATATTTGCAACAACGGGGACAATTGCGGCAAGGGAAGTTATAACAAAGGGAGTTGTGGAAACGGAAATAGTTGTGGCAAGGGGAATTGCGACAACGAGAATATTTTTGACAAAGAGAGTTGCAACAATGAGAATCATATCAACAAGAGTTACAACAACAAGAATTGTAGAAACATGATTTGTAGCAAAGGGAATTGTGGCAACACGAATTGCAACAAGAATTGCAACAACATTGTTCTCCCCTTCATATCCTAAAAATTGAATATTATTAAAAAAAAAAATTATTGCAATTTATTGAGAAGGATCCTAACATAACTATCACAAAATTGTGAAGTTCCCTTCTTGTTTATCCTATTTTGTTTTTTGAAGTGCACCATCTAGGCTAGTTTTCACAGTTTTTTTTTAGATAGAAACAAAATGGGGATTATCTAGTCGAGACTTGTTCATCCTAAACCAATTCTAGATCATTGTCAAGCCATCCATTTGAAACCTTCCTCAAAAAGTATTCCTTTGATAGGGGTTGATGATATAAGTGAAGTCTATGTCCATTGGCCATTAGAGATATTATATATTTATCTATGGTACATAATATGATGTCCCCACTATCATATACTATATCAATCTCATATGGACTAAGCCATCTGGTGTGAAATTTTCCTATAAATTCTGTGAACCCAGAATCAAATAATAATTCCTAGTCTCCAGCTTTCAATTTATTTTTTTGGATAAACTTATCATTCCATTTTTCCCTTTGGTTGTATATAAATGTGGCTTAGTGTAGGTCATCTTGTCATAGCTCATCCAACTCATTAATTTTAATAAATATTTTTTTATGAGCCTCCAATAGGTCCAACCCAAGTTGTATTATTGTCCTTAGTGTTTGAATTTTTGTCTCAATGGGAAATAACACTCTTTTCCCATATACTAACTCATAGGGTGTGCATCTTGTAGTAGTCCTCCATGTGGTTATGTAATCCCATAAAGCTTTGGGGAGTCTATCGGCCCAGTCCTTGAGGTGTAATCTGATGGTTTTAGTGATGATTTCCTTAAGGATATTATTAATCCCCTCTACTTGTCAATTTTTATGTGGGTGATACGGTGTTGTTACTCTATGCTTGATTTTGTAGTTGTCCATCAATTCTCTGATAATTTGTGATGTAAATTGATTACCTCCATCGATCACTATATCATGCGGTATTATGAACCTTACAAAGATATTTTTATGGATAAACTCCACTATCGCATGTTCAATTGTTGCTTTAAATTGTTTTTCCTCCATCCATTTTGTAACATAGTTTGTATAGACGAGGATGTAGGAGTGTCGACGGGAAGGGGGTTTTATTGTTCAAACACAATCAATGGCCCATTTGTCAAAATTTTCTAACACCATATGTGGTTGTAGCAACATTTCATATGCATGTATGGGTCTAGGCATGCATTGAAAACTCTCACACGTCTTCACATACTCTTTGGCGTCTCTAAAAAGTGTGCACCAATCACACCCTTGGTGAAGTGCCTTGTACCCATTTCTTTTATATACAAAGTGGCCACCACATGGCCCATCATGACAATATTTGAGTATTTCATGGAATTCATCCTCTCATACACATCTCCCGATAATCATATAAGGTCCCATGTAGAAGAGGTAGCCATCAATCCTTGAAAATATTTCACTTTTCCTTACTATACGTTGTCACTCTTTGGGGGTAAGACAATGTGGAATCTTGAATGCATCCAAAATTTTAGTAATGTTTGGAAACCAAGCAGAGTTATTAGAAACTGCAAAGAGGTGTTCGTCTGGAAAAAAATCTTCTACTGGAGGTTCATTCTCATAAGATGTTATTAGAGAAAGGAATTCATCCACTACATTATCTTGTCTTGGTTTATATAGAATGGTAATATCAATTTATTGCAACAAAAGTAACCATCTAGTGGCCCTGCCATTGGTGATTGGTGTGTTCATTAAATACTTGAGAGCAACATGATCAATATGTAGGATTATAAGATATCCAATAATGTAGTGTCTAAACTTGTATATTGCATGAATAACAACAAGAAACACATTTTAAGTTACCATATAGTTCAATTATGTAGGAGAGAGATTCTTATTGACAATGTAAATTTCATATGGGTCATTTCCTTAAAGTTGTCCAAGAATGACTTTGTAAATAACCAATCTAGTTCTTACGACGAACATCCATCATAAATGGAATAAATAACTGTAATCCATACTAGACAAGAAAATATATTGAATAAGAATGTATATAGTGAGATAAAATATATAATATATGATGAATAGATGTACAAAGAGATTGCCAAATATATAGAGAACCTAAAGGAACATGTGCTGACCATCCATGAAACGATGCGTCCCTTAGACAATTAATAACTATTTATTATTATTATTATTATTATTATTTATAATTATTATCACTTAATATTATATATATTGTATTTTACATTGTCTTCCCCTTAAAAATGATTTGTCCTCAAAGCATGATTAGAGAAGCACCTATCTCTTGTTCTAACTCAAACTGACTTCTCATGATCTTTTTTTTTGTAGTCACGACATTTGACGAAACAAAACAATATAATCTTTGAATTCTTGAAGTAATATGTTGCATCTTTTTGGAAGTTATCCATCCCAAATATACTTTTATTGGAATTGTTTGATGATTGATTGTTCAAATAGGATTTCTTATTTTAGGCTTCCATAGAAGTTGTCTATTTTGTCTTCGTTCTTTTTCAATGGTGTAGTTTAGTTGTTGGTAAGAAGAACATTGTTTATACTCCTCTTGACCTTGTTGTTGGTCGTAATGACTCTTGTGATTGGGATGAAGATAAAGAAATCGACTCTCTTCTGAATATTGTTTATTGGATCTTTCTTCAACTTTTGATGTTTCTGGTAAATTCTATTGGATAAATGTTTGTTTCTTTCTCTAAGGTTTGTATTTTTTGAACTAGATGCTTATCTATTTCAATTGATTTAGTCATTGTTTCTTTGTGATCTAGATCTTCTTGTAAAGACTTCTTATCATGCTTTAGCTTTCTAATTTGAGTAATTAAGTCTTGATTATATCTCCTTAAACATAAAATTTCTTCGTTATTTCCTGACTTGTCGCCTTCATTTTTTTATTTCAATTTTTTTGTTATTTCATTCTTTAAACTTTTAATTTGTGCAAGCAATTGCTGATTAAATAGTCTTAGGTGAGAGGTTTCTTCGTCTTTTTCAGAAAATTTCTTCTCATTCTCTAACTTCTTGATTTGTTCAACCAAGATTTGATTATGGTTCTTTAAATGGCAATTCTCTTCATCTTTCTCTATTAATTTCTTAATGAGATCGTGATTAGATTGTTCTAACTTCTTATCCCTTTGTTTCTTATTTTTTGCCTCATTTATTTGTACCAATAACTTTTGGTTATGTTTTTTTAAGTAAGAAATGTCTTTGTCTTTTTCTAGTAATTTTCCCTCAAGATTTTGTTTTTGTCTCTCTTGTTGTTTTTGCATTTGCTCCAACCCAACTTGAAATTGTAAATTTCTATTGTGTTGTTGATAATGAATTATTTGGTTCTCTAATTATTTTATGTTCACTTCCCAATGCATGTCACCTTGATTTTCTACTAAAGTAAAAACACTTTTACAATTTGGACAAGGGCGAGTTCCATTCATAAGGCCCCTTTCATACTCTTCCTATTTTGCACAATAGGGGCATTTTGCAGAAAATGTTTCCTTTGTAGATGTCATAGTTCACTTCTTATTTATTTTTTATAAATGATAATTGTACGAATTCCAAAAACCCTCTTTTTAAAACAATCCACTTTTTTTCTTTTTCTTTTACTTATTTTTTTTTAATTATTACTCCCTTTAATATTCTTTTCACTTTATTTCCTTTTAAAAATTATGAGTTAATCCTTTTTAAACTTTATAAAAAGTACCCTATAAATCCATTTTATACTCTTGACTATTTGTTAGCGGTGGTTAGGGCTCAATAGACGTGAACCTAAGTTTTGTGAAATACTTATTTAGAGGTAAATACACACACATATATATTATATATGGTATGGAATACCATGGGCCAATGGTTTTCCATAACCATGGGATGGTAAATCTCCAAAGGTAAAAACAAATATTCACTTTTCCTCTTCTTCGAAACCTTTTCTTTTAAATTACTTTTTTCTCACTTTTAAATGATAATTAACTTAACTAATGCCAAATCTTGGTGTGCACTTATAATTCTTCAATTTCACCTTAGGAAAACCTTTTTTCTTTTTATTTTCTCTTTTATGGTTTTTCTTTTTTTCTTTTCCTATAACGCTGCATACCTACTTCTTAAAAGTTGGAGTTGGGAAATTCAATATTACCTTTACTTTTTCTAGATTGACTTGAATACTTTTTTCTGAGATGCAATGTCCCAATACATTCCCATTAGTTTCCATCATAAAAAAAAAAATCATTAATGAGGGAAACATTTGACTCTTTGCACCTTATTACGTATTTTCCAGATTGGATAATGGCTCACCAAATTTGTCCCCATATGGTGTGAAATCATCCATATATATTTTCACGCAATCGTGAACTAGATCGGAGAATATACCTATAACAACTCGTTGAAAGGTGGGGCGGGGGGGGTGTTTTATAACCCAAATGGTAGAACAAAGTAGGATAATGTCCCCCAAGGAAAGGTGAACTTTGTTTTCTCTTGATATTCACGGGCAATTTTGATCTGGTTGTATCCATTGAAACCATTGAGAAAATAAAAATGCTTTTTTCCTACTAACGTATCTAGGACCTGGTCGATAAATGGTAATGGGAAGTGATATTTATGCATTTCTTTATTTAATTCTCTATAATATACAAAAATTCTCATTTTACCATTTTTCTTCAATACCATGCCAAGAGGGGACACCCACTAGCTATCATAAATGGGATAGATGAAGTTAACTGTAAGAAGTTTCTATAGCTCTTCTTTGACTATATATTTCACTGTCGGGTTCATCCGACGTTGAGGTTGATGAATGGGTATGGATCCTTCCTTAATATATATATATGATGTGTGCACATGTTAATATGGATACCCTTCATGTCATAGTAATCCCAAGTGATGGCATCACTATGCTTTTGCAACATTTGAATTAGTCACTCTTTTTGTTGTTTTGTTAGTTCTTGGTTGATTTTAAAGGTTTTCCCTAGGATAATTTATATGATTTCTATAAGGTATCCTTGGTATTTTTAATGTGTAGGATCAAGTTCTATGGGTGACATGCTTGTTAAGGCTAAAGAAACCTGAATTTTCGGTTTCATAATATGCTCAAGAATATGTGCGTTTCCTGAGGAAGAGGAAGAGGCTACAAAATAATTGATATTGTTTTCCTTTATTTTATATCCTATGTCTAAGTATTGATCTATGGAGATAAATTGATGGGATTCCCCTTGTTCATCACTCTCTTCTTCATCAACCCAAAGTGGTGTTTTTAAGTCTATGTTGAGTTTAGCGGGAGGGTAGAGGGTTAGTTGTTTGGTTGATGTCCTATGGGAAATGGTCATGTTTCCTGACCAAAAACCAATGTAGGCATTGACATTGGAAAACCAAGGTCGTCACAAGATTAGAGGATACCCTCCTAGATACTTTTTGGGTTGTATAACCATCAAGTCAGCAGGATATTCGCATGAATACATAGAGATTACTACACCTTCTAAAATGTATTATGGTTTAATGGTTGATCTATCAGCAAGTTGGAGGGAAGTGGGGGTTCCCGTAAGTCTTGTAAGACCTAAGTCTTGCATGGTCTTGCATGTCATGACATTGATGGTGGCCCCAAGGTCGATTAATTTGTTATTGATAAGTGTATTGTTGATTTTCACATTAACAACTGGATTTCCAGGGTCAGAGTATTTAGCAGTGAGAACTACCCCCATCATTAGGTCCATTAGTTTTCCCATGACATGAATAGTTTGTGGATCCTTTCGTTTCCTATCAGGATTCCTTAAACAAAGTTCTCATACCTCCTTTGAATAAATAGGTACATCCTTAGTTTCTTGAAATGACAATATTTTAATAAGCACATTTTCTATTTCTCCTAAGAAATCAAACTCAGGTTGTGTACAAGGTTTTTCTTGATTTAGCCTCTTAGGATAGGGACTAGGATGGGTCTTGAAGTTCGGGGTGGGCATTTTTAGCTTTTGAAGGTTATTGCTATAATTTTTGTTCTGATTCTTCATTTGGGACTTCCTCACTTATTTATTCAATGATAATGTGAGGTTAGTCCTTAGTTAGATTCTTCTTGGATCTAATTTGAATATCGATATGGTCTAGGGAAGAGATGGAGTAAGTAGGGTAGGTTGCAAGTGTTGAATTATTGTAACTTTGAATAATATTCTAATTTTATTTGAGTTATTATTTTATATATCAAATCCCCTTTTGCAGATTGATAAATTCGGGTCTTGTATAATACCAAATCCCCTTTTGTGGATTGGGAAAACTATATTTGTATAGTGGTATTTGTAAAGTCGGCCCCTATTAATTATAAAGTGGTTTTAGCCACTTCAAGGAGAAGTCGTCTCAACCAAGTGAAGAGACACAACCCTAACACATCTCACACTTGTATTTATATGTGAGGTTGGTGTCTCATTATCTCTCACTCACTCACTCATATAGTGCACATATATGGAAGGCAATTGCAGTTGCAGGAGGAAGGATAAGAGAGGTGCATTCTCAGTATTGGTATGTCTTTGGTGTTTTGGTATTAGTCTTGGCATTGTATTGGAAATCTATTATTGAGGAATTTTTTTCTGGGTTTTATCCCCCACGAGGGTTTCCCGGGATAAAATGTTGTGTACCTTGTGATTTTGTTTCTTTCAGTGATCCTATTTATGTTGTTGTTTTGTAAATGCATTGAATGCTCATGTAATTTGCATTAATCTAATAAGAATAGTAAAAACTTAACATGGAATTAGAGCTTGGCTAAATAGAGCATCTTTCACTGGTTATCTAGATGTCAATGTTGTTGTACAAGAAAATTAGGGCTTTCTACTAAAGAGGATTTTTTTACCAGAACCGATCTTGGGAAGTGCGCCCTTTCATAGGTCAGATTCTATGGAAAGTCAAACCCCAGTTTTGACTGGTAACATAAAACCAAAAAACTAGAACCAGTACCAAAAGTACCAGTCCATAATTGTGCAAGTCAAGTTTCAAGGGGTAAACCTTGGAATTTTATGAAGCAGTGATCTCCAACAAACTCGCCTCAACCCAACACATCTCCTAGTAAGCTCGGTTTCAATTTTTGAAAACTTTCATTTTCTGGTCATTTTCTTAGCTTCATGTAAAGATATTTGCAAGCACCAAGCTTGTTGACAAGTTATAAGGTGTGGAAAATTTCCATACCTGGAAGTACATAATTTGACTCATTATTGAAGAGAATGACCTTGCAAAATTCATAAAAGAAAATGTACCGGAAACCAAAGAAGATGTAGCCAAAGAGAAGTACAAGAAGGATGTGATTAAGGCCAAAAGGATAATTGCAAATTCCATTAAACACCACTTGATCCCTCAAGTTTCTTGTAAGAATATTTCAAAATATATGTTTGATGCCCTAACTACAATGTATGAAGGGAAGAACATCAACCAAAATATGAACTTGAGAACCCAACTCAAGAATACAAAGATGAAAAAAGGAGAAACAATTCAAGACTATTTCTCTCGGGTTTTTGAATTCAAGGAACAATTAGAGGAAATTGGAGACAACTTAGATGAAGATGAATTTATGATGACAACTCTTAATGGTCTCACAAGACCTTGGGACTCCTTCATCCAAACTATTTGTGCAAGAAAAGAGAAACTTCAATTTGACAGATTATGGGAAGAATGTGTTCGAGCAGAAGCAAGAGTGGCCAACCGAGAAGCCATCCTATTAAGAGATGAATATCAATCCATATCTACTCATGATAAGGGTGTAAAGGGAAAGTATCATTTTCAAAAGGAGACCGACTTTCATAAAGAGTCTCACTCTTCAAAGAGATTCTGGAAATATCATAAGGGTCAAAGAAAGGGAAATGATTTCTCCTCCTACCAATGTTATCATTGTGATAATATGGGACACATTGCTAAGAATTGGCCTCCCAGAAGGTTAGAATAAAAGAGGATAAATAAAAAAAGAAATAATGCCCATGTAGCTGAATATGATGATCCATCCAAGAAGTTATATAAAGAAGAGATTGAAGAATATGTTTTTTTTTCATCCCTCTCAGGATCTGTGACACAAGGAGAGGATACTTGGCTCATAGATAGTGGTTCCTCTAAGCACATGACAAGTTATAAGAAAACTCTCTCCAACCTTATATAAAAGGACTCCCCCAAAAGAATTTCACTTGGATATGATTATCAGTACCCTATCAAAGGAATGGGAGAAGCCACCTACAAACTTGGTTCAGGAACTCCGATGAAAATGAAGGATGTACTTTATGTACTAGGTTTGAAAAATAACTTACTTTCCATTTCATCCCTAGATAAGAAAGGTTTTGGGTTTTCATTCATAGATGGTAAATTTATTATGTGGTCTAAAGGAAAAACTATAGAAGATTCATTTGTTATTGGAACAGAAGAAGGTGGTTTGTACAAGTTAAAAGGTCACTCAAATGTATCCTTGACTCACTCTACTGAAATTCCTTGTGAACTTTGGCATAGAATACTAGCCCACATCAACTACAAATACTTACCATATGTAAGCAAGTTAGTTACAGGTTTACCATAATTAAATATTGATCATGAAGGTGTATGAAATGGATGTGCACAAGGAAAGAACATAAATAATCATTTTCCAAAGATCGACAGTAAAGAAGAAGGAATCTTGGAGATTATCCACTCAGATGTATGCGGTATAATGTCATCAACCTCTCTAAGAGGGTATGTATACTATGTATCCTTTATTGATGATTACTGTCATAAGACTTGGGTTTATTTCTTGAAGTCAAAAGATGAAGTACTTGGAAAATTCAAGGAATTCAAAGCATTGGTAGAAAACCTCTCCGAAAGGAAAATCAATATACTCAAGTCATATAATGGAGGAGAGTACACTTCAAATGAATTTGGAATTTTTTCAAGAGACATCAAGATTAAGAAGGAGCTCACCACTCCCTATAGCCCTCAACAAAATGGTGTAGAATAAAGAAAGAATAAAATGATTATGGAAGTAGTAAGGACTATGATTCACGATCAAGATCTTCCAATGCACTTATGGGATGAAGTAGCAAGAACAACAATATATGTCCAAAATAGATTATCCCATAGTGCACTTGGATTCAAAAATCCCAAAGAAATGTTCACCAGAAAGAAGTAATCAGTAAGACATCTCAAAAGTTTTGGTTTTCTAGTATTTGTACAAATTACAAAATAAAAGAGAACTAAGTTGGTTCCTTCAGGAAAGAAGGGAATATTTGTTGGATACTGTGAGGTCTTTAAGGCCTTCATAATCTACATACTAGGTTACCATAATATTGAGATTAACAGATATGCAACCTTTGATGAATATGCAACACTCAAAATATGAAGGAAATTCCATCTTTAAGAATTATATGAAGAAGAGCCTGTAGCTCCCAGAGTTGCAGAACCCGTGAAGGAAGTTACAGTTAACCCTGATGATGAGATTCCAGAAGATCATGCTTTGATAGAATCATGATAGAATCTCGAAAACCTCCCCATATGATGATCTCTCACAAGATAAAGATAGCTTAGGGAGAGAAATTATTCAAGATGCAGAGAAGTATGGTGCCCCAGAAGGAAACATGAGACAAAGTAAGAAACCTAAGCCATTCTCTAGCTATATCGCCTTAATATGTGATCTTGTAGAAAATGAACCTACTTTCTTTGAATAATTCATTTAGAAGAAAGAATGGGTGGACGCCATGAAATACAAATACCATTCCATTATAAAGAATGATGATGGATGCCAGATATATGCTTTGTTGTGAACACCTTGATTCAGTATCTGGTGGAGCCCAAACGTGTTCATCTTGTAGCTACAAATCACATGATGAGATACCTTAAGGGTACGTTGTATTATGGTCTCTATTATACTAGAGATCATGACTTCAGGCTGTGTGGTTTTACTGATTCAGATTGGGCTAGAAGTGCTTCAGACAGGAAGAGAACTTCAGGATGTTATTTCAGTTTGGGGTCAGCCATGACTTCATGGAAAAGAAGGAAGCAATCCAGTATTTCTCTCAGCACGACAGAAGAAAGGTACATTGCAACATGTTACTCCAGTTGTGAATCCATATGGATTCAGAAGTTGTTGACAGGTTTGTTCGATCTGGAGATGGAAGCCACCATGATTCTATGTGATAACTAGAGTTGTATAAATATGATAGAGAACCCAATGTTCCATGATAAGTCAAATCACATAGAGATACAGTACCACTATATTCGTGATATGGTGCAAACGATAGTTGTAAAGCTCCAATATGTTGGCATAGATGAGGATGTTGCATATGTGTTGACCAAGCCTCTATCTCATGTGAAGTTTGAGTACTTTTGAGACAATCTTGGTGTTTTTGAAAGGACCTCCCTCGAAAGGTGGAGTGATGTCGATGATACTATGGTATCCTGACGAATAGTGGGTAGCTACGTTAGGATTTTATATCCTAGGGGATTATCATCCCTAGGAAGATCTCGAAGGTCCGATAAGGATAGTCTGTTAGAGTACCTATGCATGTATATGCAAACTGTGGTCAGTAGTGGTAGCTCTATTAGGATTTTATATCGTAGGGAATATTATGATTCCTGAGTAGATCCCAAAGGTCTGTTAAGGATGGTCTGTCAGAGTACCACATGGAACCTTGTTAGGATTTTATATCCTAGGGAATATTATGATTCCTGGACAGATCCTGAAGGTCTAGTAAGGATGGTCTGCCAGAGTACCACAAATGTTGTTGTTGATGCACCTGCATCATTCTGTTGCAACATGTTGTTGATGTTGTTGTTCCAGCTTCATGATGTTGTTTATGATGTTGTTATTCTAGCTTCATGATATTGTTGATGATGTTTTTGTTCTAGCTTCATGCTATTGATGTTGATGTTTCATCTTCATGTTGTTTTTTTTTATGATGATGATACTCCAACTCCATTCTTTAAACGATGATGATATTGATTATTAAAAAAGCGTCTGATGATTTATAGATCTATCAGTCAGTGTTCCAGATGTTGATGATACTACTCTCTCATTCTCTTGATTATATTGTATTGATTCATGTCAGTAGAATACCCTTCTCGTTAAGGTGGAGGATTGAATAATTGTTACTTTGAAGAATATTCTAATTATATTTGAGTTATTATTTTATAGATCAAATCCCCTTTTATGGATTGGTCAAACTGTATTTGTATAATGGTATTTGTAAAGTCAGTCCCTAGTAATTATAAAGTGGTTTTAGACACTTCTAGGAGAATTTGGCTGAACCAAGTTAAGAGACACAACCCTAACGCCATCTCACACTTGTATTTATATGTGAGGTTGGTGTCTCATTAGCACACACTCACTCATTGATCTAGTGCACATATATTGAAGGAAATTGTAGTTGCAGGAGGAAGGAGAAGAGAGGCACATGATCAATATTCATCTATATTTGGTGTTTTGGTCTTAGTCTTGGCATTGTATTGACAATATATTATTGAGGAAGTTTTTGTTGGGTTTTAACCCCCATGAGGGTTTCCCAGGATAAAATGTTGTGTACCTTTTGATTTTGTTTCTTTCAGTGATCCTCTTTATGTTGTTGTTTTGGAAATGTAGTGAATGCTCATGTAATTTCAAATTAATATAATAATAATAGTAAAAACTTAACAACAAGACTAATATCTTGCACTGGTGAACCTAGTCTTCCATTATTTGGGTTAGGTATGGGTTGTGCAAGAATTTGTGGTCGAGGAGGGGAAAATCTGGATTCCTACATTTGGGGAGAAGGAAGAAGTTGCATGGGTGCCTGTGTCATAGGTTGTTGAGGTCCTCCCATGGTGGGATTTATCCATCCTTGTTTCCATAACTGGTTAGGTGGGGGAACTACCCATTAATGTGTTGGCATACCCCATGGCTGAGAAACATATTGCATTGAAGGATTATTCCAATATGAATTGAAATATTGATATTGA
>SNQJ01S0032969.1:0-16804 GCA_010110895.2 Picea sitchensis
AAATCCACTTTCATGTTTACTCCGCTTTTATGTTACTTTAATTCTACTCCACTTCCACTTTTGTATTTATTAAAGTCACATTTATATTTAAATACTTACTTACCTTTGACATCAATGACAATAATTTATTCAACAATCTCCCCCTTTGTCATTGATGACAACCTAGTACTCAAAGGCATGTAATCCTCCAGAATTAGAAACAATTCTTCCTTATCTGCAACTCTTCCCCTATATGTAATTCTGCTCCCCCTATATGAAACTCTCCCCTTGTCTGTAATTATCCCCCTTTGACATCAATGGCAAAGGAATGCTCCCCTTGAGATGTGCTTCTTTACTGATGAGATGTGAGGGATATCACTCCCAACTTCTATATGAGATATTCAAATGTTTCTCTGGGAAGGGGTTTGGTAAAAATATTTACAACTTGTTCCTTGGTGGCAATGTTTTCCATATTGACACTTAGTTCGACTAATTTTTCTCTTAGGAAGTGGTACTCGATGGGAACATGCTTCATCTTTTTATGCATAGTTCCTTTTGTTGTGCTGCTCCGTTTAGAATGTGCTTTCTCTTGTAGTTTTCTGAATTAGCTCACCTTGTGAATGTACTTATATTTTCTTACTGTAATTGTTGAGTCTTCTCTGTTTTACCAGCACTCTCCTAAACTACTCCTTTTGCTACTTATTAAAAATAAGACTTGCTAGAAGTTTCACTATCACCGTACTATTAGCTATTCACAACTGATAGGATTGGCTGCCTTCAAAATTTTCTCACAATATACCGCTAAAAAATGAATGGTCTATTGTTGTTAACACAATATCCATATACAACTTATCACATATCCATGTGCTTTGAATCTTCAAGCTTCTATGTGCCTTCATAGCTTCTAAGGGATCTTCCACTATCACATGCATGTTACTGGTTTGGTAGTGCTTAAATTTCATCAAACCACCATCCAATTTGTCCTTCAAAAACACTTTCTTCAACATGGTCAACGTTGGTCACAATGTATAAAATATCTATGTGGACTTGTCTTTTATTTTTCATAGTAGATACCTCAAACTATGCCAACTCCCAAAGTTCCATACACCACTCACAAAGGCTTCAAAGGTTTCCTTGGAAAAATGTGTAGAGATGTCATCAAATTTCATTCCTAGCTGTCAAAAATCCTTCAAGGTGTGAAGAAGGAATGTCTAGAATACTAAATGAAAATTATATGGATGCTGCCTAGAATTTAGATGTCAAAGACAATGATTCATGATTGGCAAGTACAATCATTTTTTAATTAAATAATATCTCTTGTAGGTAGTTCAACAAAAAAATCACACAACATAATCATCTTATTTTTCTCCATGGTGATATGCATTTATTCTTCAAATTGAAGCAAAAATTACCCAATGCTTACATCCATTTTTATCCCAAAATTATATCTATATCATATCCCATATAGATGAGAATTTAATTTGAGATTTTAAAATATAGTTACCAATCATCAATAAATTATCAATTTCGACCCATCACCAAAATTATAAAGAAATATTAATCCTTCACAACCATGCACTCTAATACCATGTAAGAATTAATGGATTATTATATTTAGTTCAATATAAACCATAACCTCACCATAACTTTGGCCATAATCAACACATAAACATAGCCCAATAGTTAATCAAAAGAACAATCAAGAGCAACATAATTATAGTTGAGAAAGCCAAAAAGGGAAGAAACTCCACTCTCAATGATTAGCTCAATTAATCAAGCGATGTTTTCAAAGTGAGATTAAGGTTGTTTATGAGAGAGAGAAGGGTTGAGTTAGTTACCCCTAACTCATAAATGTGGGACAACAAGCCATCCTAACAACCATCAATGTGGAACAACAAAGGGCTTGATAATTCAATTTTACACATTCTCCTACATATCTTGTTTAGAAGTAAATATTTAGAGACAACAAAGTTCAATTGTTGAATGTCATTTTATTGAACTATTCAACATTGTATGTTTTCTTATAAAAACTCCTAATATGTCAATCCATAAACGATAGGCCTATCGATTGTCCTTCTCATTAACAAAAATACCTTCCAAAAAATTGATTATGTTTCAATTTGAATGAGCTCTATGCAAATTTGGTTCATTTCTTGGTTTACATGTTTATGATATCCATATTAATGCCCAACACTGGGAAGAAAGCCACATTTTTCCAAGCCAATTACCAACACTTTCAGTGCCTGCAAATGTGCAATCACAACACTCTAAGAAATCATAGAGTTGTCCATTCAAATTCTAGCAATGCACTCTTATGAATTCAATGCCAAACAAAATATCAATCCCCTTGCCAAAAGAGACAAATTCTACCTTTGTTTGTTAAGATGACAAACCCAACATTCTAGTTTGTAATTGGAAACCCATTAGACAAAAGTTGAAGACAATTGGAAAATGAAAATATTTTAAATATATATCTGTAAATTTTGTTGTAGGGAGCATAACACATGGCTATAAGTAGGCATTCAACACATGGCCAATGTTGGGGGATGAGTTGTGGTTGTATCAAATAATACACAACTATTTTATGCCAAAGATGAAATTTTTGGGCATGTGTTATATTCTTTGGACGATTGTGGGTACCCCTATTAGGGGTTTTGGGGGCAGAGCTCCCCAAAAAAAATTTTGGGGTTTATTCGCCAAACTTTTGGGTGGTGGTAGTTTAGTGGCGCATGGTATTTCAGCCCATGGTTTTCTAATTCCTGTTAAGGAATTAAGGTTGTAATCTAATCCAGGTTAATGGATTATGATTTTTTTTTATGTTGTGGGATCCTATATATTGTATTGTAAACAATGAAGTTTGATTATGAATAGAATTATAGGTGTGATCTAAAATAGGTTGTTGTTTTTCCTGGTTGGGTTTCCAGGGTAAATATCTGTGATTGCAAATATTTTCTTTTGTGTGTTAAGAATTTGTGTGTGCATTGCATTAATATAAAATTTTTAAAACTTAGACAAATGAATTGGTGATTGGGTTTAATCAACAATAGAGCAGAGAATGCTAGAGAATTTTTTGTGGTTTACATAATACTCAAACAACGATTATAACCCAAAACTAAAAACAAACCTACCAATACTCTATCACAAAGAAATGAATTCACAACATAGACAACATAGATTTTTTTTTTAACCTGGAACCCAAATGGAAAAACTAGATTGATTGGGGATTTTATTAACTATTAAATTTACAAAAGAATGAGATATACACAAATTTAGTGTATAGTTACTCATTAGCAATAAATTTGCATATGGCCATGGCTCAACTACAATCTTCTAGTGGAATAGACTCAATGCCATCTTCTCTTCCGATCATCAGGTGGATTGCTTCCTTGAGATCTCATATCTACTACTGCCCTTCTTCATTTCCTCCTCTCTCTATTCCATTCAATGTTCTTCTTCATCACAACCTTCATTTTTAATGGGTTGCATTGGAAGGGAAACTATCACAATGTTTCATTCCAACTTCCATAGGAATTTTGAACAGTTTCTCAACTTTTTCAAAAACAATTAATTGCTTATTACAAAGTTAACAAAGAGATTTTGAAGGGGATCCAATTTGGATCAAACCTCCCCAGTTTTGAAGATTTTGGTCCCCAAGATATTCAACTCCCTTCAATCTTATTTTTCTTTGTAAGTGCATGCCTACCTCCTCTATTTCCATCAAGCAAACTTTGGAAAATCTCCAAGAAACAATGCCTCTATTGTAAGATGGAAGGTACTAATTGAATAGGTGTTAAATTTGGAATAAACCTGATGTCCATGTCATGGTTAGAGATGAAATTTTCTGCTACAATAGGTCGTTGGACAGCCATTTCTCCTTGGGTTGCAAGTGCAAGAAACTCCTCTTTTTCCTTGACCTTGACTCTCCAACGTTTCTTCTTGGTCGTTTGGTTTTAGGGATGGATTTTTCAGGTGAAGAATCCAACATTTTTCCTCTCTAATTAATATACAGTACTGGAAATAGTTCATGTATAGGATTCTTGGACTTATAGAGTAGCAATGATTGTCAGGCTTATGACCCATTTTCTTGCAACATAAACAAACCAAATATACTATGCCATACCTTTTTCGTTTTTTATGATGCTTTCCAACTTGGTTGATTGGTTCCGCAAGAGTTGCAGAAGATTTGGATGGAATAATCACCTCTTTGCTGCACTCTTCCAATCCTCTACAAACAAATCTTAGTGGTTTACTATACACTCTTTTTCCACCTACCTTTTCCTCCATGGGAATGGATTATTTCTTGGCTCCTCTTGCCTTGACAAAGGTGGTTTGCGTTCAAATGGTGTCATCTTATTATCCATTGAATCCTATGCCTTCATTATTGAGCCTATGTTGAACTACAATGGGGATCAAAATCCCTCGACCTTCCTTTCCTAGAATTGGCCATTATATCCCATTTTCCTCATGAGCTGGGAACCAATGCCTCTAGTGTGCTTTTCAAAGACATTGAAGGTCTCTTGAGGAAGGATCTTGAAATGTGAGCTTACCATGATTAATTCCATCACGGTGCTAGCTTCTGCGATGGAAATAGAAGGTGATTTATTGGTCTCTTGGAAAATTTCTTGTAGTTTCTTCAAGACCGCTTCCTTCATTGCCAAATCTTGGTATAGTTCAGTAGTCACTTTGGTGAACCTCTTATCTTGCTAATTATCCAACTAAGTGAATTTCTCCCCCAATTGCAAGAGATGTAATCTACTCCTCTCTAATCCCGTCGTCATGGTGGTGAAGGAGTCATGGTGCTTGGCAAGTTCTTGTCCAACTCATCTGCTTCCTACCTCCAATATCAAATTTTCTCTTGGATCTACCTATTGAAGTATCTCAAATCTTCCATCTTCTCTCTCTTCGAGGATTTTCCCATGGAATTTGCTTCAAGGTATCTAAAAAACCTACTCTGATACGATAAGATATGTAAACAATAGGCCTATGACTTGTCCATATCATCAACATGGATAACCTTTTGTAAGATTAATTATGTTTTAATTTGAATGAGCTCTGTGAAAATTTGTAAATAGTAGGCATGTGTCTTGTCCATCTCATCAACATGGATACCCTTGTGGAAAATGAATTATGTTTTAATTTGAATGAGCTATGTGAAAATCGAGTTCATTGCTTGGTTTATATGCTTAAGATAACCAAACTAATGGCCAACAATGGGAAGCAAGCCACATTGTTTCCAAGCTAGTTACCAACACTCCCAATCTAGAAATGTGCAATCACAACACTCGAAGAAATCAAAAATCTATTTTCATTCAAATTCTAGCAATGCACTCTTATGAATTTGATGCTAGACAAAATGTCGTTCCACTTTCCAAATAAAAAAATTCTACCTTTGTTTGTCAAGATGGAAAACCCAACATTATTGTTTGTAATTGGAAACCCATTCGACAAAAGTTGAAGTCAATTGGAAAATACAAATATTTATAATATATCTCTGCAATTTTTTATGTAGGGAACATAACGTATGGATGTAAATAGGCATTCAACGCATGGAAAACGTTAGGGGTTGAGCCATGGGTTTATCAAACATTGCACAATTATTTTATGCCAAAGATCAAACAAATTGGTGATTAGGTTTAATCAACAATAGAGAAAAAAATGCTAGAGTAATTTTTAGGGTTTACATAATACTCAAACAACAATTAAAACCTAGAATTGAAAACAAGCCTATCAATACTATATCATAGAGAAATGAATTCACACCATAGATAACAAAGTTTTTTTTTTTTTTGTTTACCTTAGAACACAAATGGGAGAACTAGATTGATTGGGGATTTTATTAAGCAAGAAATTGATTAGAAAATGGTGAGCTATACACAGTTTTAGTGTATTGTTACTCACAAGCAGGAAATTTTTAGATGGCCAAGGCTCAACAACAATCTCCACTCATCGTGGGACATAATTAATGTATTCTTGTCCTTTAATCATTAAGCATATCAATTCCTTGAGATCTCATCTCTGCTACTGTCCTTCTTTTCCTCCTCTCAATGTTCCATTCAATGTTATTCTTCATCACAACCTTCATTTTTAATGGGTTTCTTTGGAAGGCCAACAATTAGAATGGTTCATTTCAACTTCTAAGGGAATTTTGAACATTTTCTCAACTTTGCCAAAAACAATTAAATGCTTATATAATGTTTACAAAGATATTTTGACATGGATCCAATTCGGATCATATGTTGAATTCATTCTTCCTTCAACACTACACAAATCTTCCTTAATGTCATGATGATTTAGATGTCAAATATGATAATTTATGATTGACAAGTACAATTATTTTTTATTAAACAATATTTCTTGTAGGTGTTCAACAAAATGGGGTAAGTACAATTATTTTTTATTAAACAATATTTCTTGTAGGTGTTAAACAAAATGGGGTATTCCCACACAAGACGAACACCTTCAATAACCACTTATACAATCGAATCAAAGATCATAACGTCGATGTTTTTACATGGTTAAAAACCTTGAAGAGGAAAACAATCCACAACCCCATCCAAAAAATATATTAATGCAAAAAAAATATTTTACAAGAGAGTTTCTCACAATCAATCATCAACAAATGACTCTCCATCCTCTTTAAATAGAGATCATGGACCAATTGGGTCTTGAGCCATGGATCAATATAGCCATTAAGATCGAGGAGAATATGATCCATTAGATCACTCCATGTCTAAAACATATCATGACCATCGGTTTACATAACTACAAATGCATACTAAAGAAACACACTTGTACCTAAAGAAGCTGATCCAAATTTATGAGCGGGACGAAATGAAACCACTGATTTATAATGTTAACATAGAGACACAGTAAACAATAATAGAGATACAGTAAAAAATTACTTCTTTTAAATAAGAAATATGCTGAAAACTATAAAATGCAGACTGAAAACATGTTGCTTGCTAGAATGGTGGCAACTTATCTCTGAGAAGAGATGTGGCGGCTACGCTCATTCGCAAGAAGATGAGTACAATGAGGCTCTGAAGGAATTTTTACAATAAATATGAATGCCAAAACCCTATACATCCAAAAACCTAACCCTAGGAGATGAAGCACCAAAAGTCATGTGGGCTCCGTTGGGATAAGTTAGTACATTAACTTCCCGGGGTTGTAACTTTTGCATACAATCTCCGTTTAGGGTGCACGATAGCTCGTTGGAAAGGTATTGATGAGGAGATTCATTTAGGGATAAATCATATACTTTTGCTATCATTGAGGTGTACAATCATGAAAAAACATTGTTTAGACCCTCAAACTGGCCCCATAAGTTAAAAACTGCTAAAAATAGTAAATTGCCAAAATTGTCAGAAAATTGTTTTGAGCCGGTTGGAAAAGGTGGGTGGCCACTGATATACATTTGGATCAATACTATATCCTTAGGAATAAATGGTATCTATTGCGTTAAGTGTCTCCATCAGATGAGGAAATTTCTGCTGAATTTGGCCCAGGGTAAGCCACTTGCCTTGGTGCAGTAGCTGCCATGCTTTAACAACCTAATAAAGTCGGATCCTCTGTTGGTGATTTACCTTGACCTGTATGTCCACGATATGATTAGTGGATTCCTGTTCCATGTAGTCAGGGTTGATATATGTTGGTTTCAATTTTTCTACTATCTCTGAGGTGTCTAATAATGGTGGAAAATAACGCTGAAGGAGGTCCACATTGAACATTGGGTACAAGCCAAGGAAGGGGGTCATGTTGAGCTCAAAATCATTGTCACCCACATCCTTGGTAATGGTGTAAGGCCCATAATGGAGTGGACAAAGCTTCTGATGAGGCAATGCAAGGTGTTCTTTCTGCAAGTGCAAACAAACTTTATCTCCCACCCGAAACTGGTGTGGCACCCGATGTTGATCATGGTGTTGCTTGTACTTGGCATTGGAATTTTGTAAAATATCCTGAACCTGTTGGCGAATGTGTTGGATCCATTCAATGAACCGAGTGGCTTTGTCAATTGTAGTTGGATCATGCGACGAGTCTACCTGGGTGGCCGCAAGGGGTAGTGCAACACCCATGGGACCCAATGGTTGAAATCCCAACCCCACCTGAAAGGGGTTGTGGTCGGTTGAGCTATCTATGGCTCTATTGTAGTTTTTTTGAGCATAGGGAAGACTCTCATCCCAGGTGCGAGGGTGCTTGGAATTGTACATGCGTAGGATGTGCACGATCATTTGATTGACTACCTCAGTTTGGCCATCTGTTTGGGGGTGGAAGGCAGTGGACTTGGTGAGCTTGGTGTCCAGTATTGACTAGAGGCTCAACTAGAATTTGTCGAGGAAATGATTGTCCTAATTTGAGATAATGGTTTGTGGGATCCCAAAGTGTACCCACACTTGTTCAAAGAAAATCTTGGTAGTGTCCTCCGCCGTGATGCTCTTCTTGCATGCAGCCAAAATAATGATCTTGGAAAATCAATCAACAACCACAAAAACACAGTCATTTCCCTGCATGGTGGAAGGGACGCCCTACATGTAGTCTATTGAGATGGATTCCCTGGGCTTGTCAGGAGTAGGTAGAGGAGTGTATATGACTTGTTTCTTGATGGCCGGTTTGGCAATAACACAGACAATGTAGGACTGAATATACTTGCTGACATCCTGTAGAAGTTTCAACCAGTAGAAATGTCGCTGCAACACTGCCACTGTCTTTTCCACACCGAAGTGTCTCACCACCCGACTATAGTGGGCTTCCCAAATCAACTTTGCTCGCTCACTTGATGGAACGCAGAGATGGACCAAATGGCACAACAACTCGTCCTGAATATGGAAATTATTGACAATTGTGTTGGCGCCCAACATATGGTATGTGTTGGTGAAGTCAGAATCCGTTTCATAGAGGTGGGGCCACCCGTAGGTCTCATGGATGCAAGAGTCTAACATTGTGGTGAGTTTTGTGACTGGAGGCCGATTGAGGCAATCAACGATTCGATTGGTAATTCATGTTTTATACTTGAAGTTGGGGTGGAACTGCTGCAAATATGTGGACCACTTCTGATGGTGGCCATTTTGCAATTTGCCTTGTGTTTGCATGAAATGCAATGACTTATGATCAGTGTGGATGACTGTCTCCTTCCCGAGAATGTAATTCCTCCAATGGCGACAGGCTTGCATAATGGAGTACATTTATTTTTCGTAAGTAGGGTACTTAAAGATGACATATGATAGTGTCTCACTATGATAGGCCATAGGGTGGTTGTGCTAAGTGAGGAATGCGGCCACAACATAGTCTAAAGAATCTATCTCGATCGCAAAGGGCTGTTGCAGATTAGGTAATGATAGCACTAGTGTTGAACACAACCATTGCTTCAGATCATCAAACGCTTTCTGTTGGGAAAAGCCCCACACAAATTTTTCCTTACCACCACCTTGCTTATTTCACTGAGGGCCCATGCAATATGGAAGAATCCCAACACGAACCTACGATATAAATTGGCAAGGCCTAAGAAGCTATGAAGCTCAGTGAGCGTCGTTGGCGATGACTAGTCAAGGATGACTTGGATCTTGGCTGGATCAACATGCACACCATGCACATCAACAATGTAGCCTAGGTATTGGACCTTGTCCATGCCAAAGGAGCATTTTTCCAAGTTGGCATATAGCTTGTGCTGCTACAGAGTGTGAAGAACCTGCTAAAAATGCTGCAAGTGTTCTTCCCAAGTCTTGTTGTAGATGAGGATGTCATCTAGATACACCACCACAAAAGAATTAGTGAAAGGCCGCAGGATATCCTCCATCAACCTCATGAAAGTTGTTGGGGAATTTGTCAAACCAAAGGGCATAACCAACCATTCAAAAATACCTTCTTTTGACTTGAAGGTAGTTTTTCATACATTTGTCTATTATATTGGTACTTGATGGTAGCTAGACTTCATATTAATCTTACTGATTTATTTTCCCCCTTTGAGCTGATCAAGGAGATTGTCGATTCAAGGAATTAGGTATCGGTTCCTGACTGTGATTTTGTTTAGGGCCCGATAATCAATGCATAGTCGTCATGTCCCTTATTTCTTCTACACCAACACGATTGGGCTTCCACAAGGCGATGATATGGGTCAGATGTGCCCCTTGTGGAGCAGTGCTTGGATCTAACACTTAATCTCCTCATTTTCTAGCAGAGAGCAACGATAGACTGGCCCATTTGGTAGCGGTGCACCGAGGGTCAGATCCATGGGATGCTTGACCTGATAGTGTAGAGGTACTCCAATAGGTGATGAGAAGATGTCTTTTTATTCTTCCACCACCTTATCCACTTTCTTCTATTGCGTGGAGAGGTTGGTCGCGGAGGCCATGGATATGGCTACAACCTTTCACTCACTCTGAGAGCGAATCACGAAGAAGACAAACTTCCCGGTTTGATAAATGACCTTCTTGCATTGCTTGGCATATATCAAGGAAATAATACTAGGTGGGACTACCTCAGGTATCCTGTACAATTTTCTGTTCAAAGTAATAATAACACTACGAGGCCTAGGCTCATATACAACATGACGCTTCCATAAATAAGGTTGCCCCAAAAGAAAATCACAAAATTCAAGGGGAGCAACATCACATAATAACTCATATTTGAATGGCTCGATGTTGTACGACATAAAACACTATTAGCTGATGCAAAGATCATTTTCTTGACAGAGCCATCCAATGGTGTAGGGTTGTGGGTGCGACATTGTTGGTAGGGCTAGCTGCTTGACGAACTCTGCTGAGATGAGGTTCTTCTAGCTACTGCTATCAACAATGAAGTGAAGTGGAGTGCCTTTCACCCACATCTATGAATGAAAGAGGCACTCACCTTCCTCTGGCTCATTAGGTTCACTGGGTTGGATCTTGGTGGTAGTAATGGTGGCACTGGGTTCCGCGTCAATGATCTATCTCCCCTTCTCTGGTTCCGACTCAGAGTCAGAAATTGCATCTAATTCATAGGCGTTCACTTCAACCACTAATGACTGCTTTGACAATCAATAGTGTTATGCTAGGGGCTCTTATGAAAGTCACACCACTTCCCGGTATCTTTCTTCATCTTCCCATTGTCCTTCTTTGCTTGCAGCTTGGACTGGTTTTCATGAATTTTCCCATCTTTTCTTTGTCCTTTGTTCTGTGGTTTAGGGCTTCCCTTTCCCTACTTCTGTTGTGAGGGGTTCCCAAACCCAAACTTCCGCGTCTTTTGTTTAAGATTCTACTCGATTTTGACAACATATCGATAGGCCGCGCTTAAGGACGAGATGTCCAAAAACTACATTTCTATTTGGAAGTATCTATGCAGACCATCGCGGTACTTGAGCACCAGATTTCACTCAAAATATTTGATACCTAGCTTAGTGCACAAGGTATGGAATACATTGGCGAACTCTGGTATTGTTTGGTCTCTTTCCTTTCGCAGTGTGGTCCATCTTGTATACAAGTCGTCATAACTTCCAAGAGGGTAGTATTGTTCTTTAATATCATCCCTGAAGGAATCCCAAGTGGGTGCAACTGCAAATAATGTGGATCCTTCTATTTCATTTTGCTCACAAAAAGTCTCCCACCAATCTTTTACATGGGGAACGTCCTTGAGGAGCGCAAATATAATATTTTTTCTATCGGAAAAGTTTTGCACATAAAAATACCCTTCTAGAAGGTTTAACCATTTATCTACGACATCCACATCTATTTTACCTTCAAATATAGGAATATCAAAATTGATATGTACCTTACGCTTCTTCTTGAGGTGGATGTGTCGCTTGTTGACAACCATCGAAGGATTTGTGTGAAGTTGTTCATCATCTCATTCCTCTGTCGCTCAAGGAATTCCTCGAGCAACATTTTGAAAGGATATCCTATCCCTTCATATTTATTTTCTTTCTCCATGGGCAGTTTCTTAGGTGTGCAAGAGCATTTTTCCTCAAAAGAAACAAGCTCGAGACCCAACTCTCTATACCCAGACTGCGTCGGGGACATGCATTAAAAAATGACAACGAGCATACCGCTTCGATACCACCGATCCAGATTTATGAGCGGAACGAAATGAAACCACAGATTTATAATGTTAATACAGAGACATAGTGAACAATAATAGAGATACAATAAAACTTGAATTCTATTAAATAAGAAATATGCTGAAAACTGTAAAATGAAGACTAAAAACAAGCTTGCTAGAATGGTGACAACTTATCTCTGGGAAGAGATGTGACGACTACGTTCATTCGCAAGAAGATGAGTACAATGAGGATCTAAAGGAATTTTTACAATAAATATGAATGCCAAAACCCTAGACATCCAAAAACCTAACCCTAGGAGATGAAGCCCTCAAAGTCATGCGGGCCTTGTTGGGGTAATTTAGTACATTAACTTCTCGAGGTCGTAACTTTTGCATACGATCTCTGTTTAGGGTGAACGATAGCTCATTGTAAAGGTATTGACGAGGATATTCATTTAGGGGGATCAATAATATACTTTGGATATAATTGAGGTGTACGGTTGTGAAAAAAATCGTTTAGGCCCTCAAACTAGCCCCATAAGTTAAAAAATGCTAAAAATAGTAAATTGCCAAAATTGTCAGAAAACTATTTTGAGCCAGTTGGAAAAGGTGGGTGGCCACCAATATCCACCTGGATCAGATGCATTAGACCAATTTGATCTCAACTAACTCTTAAGTGTTTAAATATCCTAACATCCCTCCTTAAGGACAACTTGGGATATGATTGAAGGATTTACAGAGGTGACACAATATGAGAAGGAAGGAGGCATTATAGCCTACCCCCCCTTATGTAATGTCCCCATTTTGATTCCCTAATTAATTTGTAACAAATTATGGTTAATTATTCTTTATTAGGGATGGATATTTCATTACCATGCCATGGTAACAATGGCATATTAAAGATCATATATATACTTTATTTTCAGTTAGCAAAGAATACAAACAACTAACTAAGAACGAGAACCTATAGGGCCATGATACCACGAGTGGGAAAGAGTGGAGGGGGGGGCTTCTAAAGGGGTTTTTTCATGTCAAATATTCCAAGCCACCTTGCCAACTTATTTTGTGAGAAAATATCAATTTTCCTCCTTTATTTTATCCAAAGTCATTCATTGAATGAATGTAAGGAGGTTGGTAGAAGAATTCACCTCCCTAGTTATGAGAGTATTGGAAAGTGCCCATATGATTGGAATGATGCCACTAACTACATGGTAGGAGGTGGGTGAGATAGTCCTCTCATAAACATATTGAGGCATGGACCAAGTACATTTAGCCTTGGAAAAATGTGAAGGAGTAAAAAGCTTGCATGGGAAAAAGAGGGAGAAATGCAAGTGACAAAAAAAGTTGAGTTTTGGGGAGGGGAGGAAGAGAGAGAGAAAAAAAAAGAGTTCGGGAAGCCAAGAGAGCCAACCATAGCAAGTGAAAAATACCATCCAAGAAAAATAATATTTTTCCATGAGGAGAGCATGAAATTTGGGGAATCGTTGGAGTTACATAACTGCAGTTGGAACCCTATTGGGCATGCATGGAAGAGCACTGGAGGGGGAGGCTTCTAAGGGATTATGTAATAGAGAAATGATTTATCTCCTTGTGCTATGTGGGGAAGGTAGTGGAGTGCCCAGGAGTTGCTTTATATTCCTAAGAATCCAATAGATTGTTCCCATGATATTAGATTTTATTGTGAGTTGATTCACTGCCGATAAAGTTTCTAAGAGTGTCAATTTATCCCTTGTGGTATCATGGCCTGGATAGGAGTAGCCTATTGTAGGAGGATACCAACAAAACATAGCCTATTGTTGGGTGGAAAATCACTCACCGTCGATAAGTTTGTTTGGACAACAAATTTTAAACAGATAAGTGGTCATCACTACTCTATAAAGATGTGTACTTGTATTTAAATTGATGAAATGTATATTTCTTGTATTTCTTGTGTGATAGATGTCTTCATTTTACTGATTTGTTAAAAAAGGTTGGATAATTTGGTTAAATAATGGTTGGAATCTTTAATGGGTGTGTAATCTATGATTTCCTCCATGCAATAATGTATTCTGGTGTTGGATATTTCTTTTATGTGTATGCAACAGTACACTTAGGCTAGAAGTCTGAAAGAAAACATGTCTAAAGTTATGGAATTGGGAACTCTGTAGGATATTTCTTTCTTCTTGAATTTAAGGAGACAAAATAAATAGTTATGGTGTCGTTTATATGAAATTGTTACGGGTTTGAACATACTATGTTGTGATTTTGTAATCTTGAAAAAGGGATTGATCATCCCTACTATTGGACCATGTGTTTTATCTTGTATCCCTTCTTATTCAACAATAGTGCTTACTTTCACTCTGGGATTTCGCGTATTAATTGTAAGATATATGGACCAATAAAAAATTAAGATGCTTTGGTCATAAAGTATTGTGGTCTATTAAAGACACAAGGTTGTATTCGGTTGCTCCATTTGAGCAAAATTTATGCTAGCATAGTTTAGACGCCATGACCATGGAAAGATTGAGACTATTGCAATCCTCCCAAAGATATTTCCTTTGAAATCTACATTGCCTGGATATATCCCTTTGGGGCTCTCCTTGAAGGATTGGTGCTCGAATTCTGCCATGAATATTTCATTAAGTCGTGGTCTGAGACAATGAGAGTAGTTTTTTTCCTTGTTAGCACCCAATGCTTTACAATTTTTAAACTAGTGCCTAGATTTGTATGTGGTTCCGTGTTTAGAATGGTTTGATCCCTCAACATCTAAACTCCACCATCCTCATCGACAAAGAGATTCTCCTTTTTTTTTCTCAATGCCCGAGCAGATCGGTGATTGATCAACACTCAATTTCCCCTCCATCGATTCCCTAGCCACCCCACTCTATTGATATGTGAAAAATGAACTTTTCTTATCGACGTCTGGTGAGAATTTTCCCAATGGTGATGGAATTAATGGAAATAATAGTTCCCTTAGGAGGAACCAACTTGTCTCAAATTAGAGCCTATATTTACCATTAATTTTGAATCCCTAGTTCAACTTTCCCTCGATGGTCGACGACATTTTTTGTGCTTTGAATTTTCTCATATTGGGCGAGTGAAATAAACCTCATGTCTGCTGCCAAACTTTTCTCCTTTTTGGTTTTCGGCAATGGAAACTTTTCTCTGGTTTCGACACCCTAGACCAAACCCTAGACCTTTTATTGTCATCAACGCCTATATTATTTCTTTGCACCAACACATGAGGTATGCCTCTTGTGGACGCTTTGACTATTTTACTTAGAGCGATGCCACGTCCGTTGGCACATATTGTACCCCATTAGCTCAAGTGCCATGTAGGCACACTAACGAACACTAACGAAAGCATGTGGAAAATGTACAAGAATTTTAGGAGGCCCTAACTCCTTACCCAAATCTTGGAGATGAGCATAAAGTTAGTCATTGGAAAGATCTAGAGGAGCATATACTTATAAATATAGACCTATTATTAGGGTTTTGATTTAGAAAGGTAGTTTAGAGGAAAAATGTGAAAATTATGTACACCCCTAGCCTAATGAATATTAGGGGGTCGACTATCTTACAAGTGGTATTAGAGCCTTGGTTCAAGAACTAGGCCTACATAGGCCAAGGATAGACCACAAAGGCAGAAATTACTAAGACCTTAGCACAATTATTGAATCAACTGGGTTAAAGGTAGTATAAGATAAAAAAAAGGGGGAATGATTATAGTGGTAAGGTTATGAATAAAAACCATATAACAAATTTTTTATTTGTTTCAACACAAAGAAAGAGGTACAAAGAACAAAGGGAACAATATTCAATTATTCACAGACAATTGGTCACGATGAGTATTACAATGGAAGATTTACAACACTATCAGGAAATTAAATATGATGAAGAAAGAAGTATTGAAACCCCTCCAAACATGGAAGAGACCATGAGAAGTCTAAAAGCGGGACTTCAAAGTTGCAGGGATAATAATGAAAAGATAATAAGAGCCTAAGAAGAACAAAATGAATTAAATTCTTTTTAACTTAATGGTTTGGCAGCAACACAAAAGCAATTGCACCAAGAAAATATCTCAAATAACAGTGGTAGGAGCATATCAAGGAAAATGTTCCATAGTACTAATGCTCAAACATCCATCAAAGAAACATTGCCAGATCCCTCATACAAGGATATAGCCACTCTCAATGAATCATCTAGCAATGGTAAAAATAATTCTTCCCATAAACATAAAAAGAGGAACCATTCCAGAGATGGTTTACAGGAGGATTTCAAGAAGGCAAATCCACCTACCTTTGATGGTGAGGTGAAATCCGACAAAGAAGATAAATCATGGCTTCTTGGGTTAAAGAAATACTTCCAGTTGCACGATTACTCTGGTAATACGAAGGTGAGTGGCCATCTTTAATATGAATGTCATAGCTTGTACTTGGTGGGAATATATAAAAAAATGTGAAGAGGATTAGTGAGAAGAATGTCACATGAAATCAATTCAAAAAGTGTTTAAAAAAAATACCTTTCGGAAAGGTACTATGTGTTGGAAGATTGGTTGTTGTCATTGATTTCAACCCTAGTCATGGATTTTGGACCGCGAGATTGATAAAGGTATTTGGACATGAAGGACAATGCAGATGCATATACAACACCCATGAATGGATAATATACATCATGTTGTTTCCGGTGGTATGTGGCACGTCACGTGGATCGTCATGGTTGAGGAGAAATGAATTTTTGAAGATGACAAAGTGAATTGAAGAAGGAAGTACACGTAGGCCCTGAAGATAATTAAAGAAAAGAATTACAAAATAAGAAAGTGTCAGGTCGACCCTAA